>ML801379.1:120652-138151 GCA_009831015.1 Picea engelmannii
TTTCCAACGACTTCTCTCTTTCTCAATTTTGAGCTCTAAGGAGAAATTATAGTCATATGAATATTGTTAATTCACCCCTTTTTCACACTTTTCATTCTGGTGCAATTAATCCCAGACACCAACTTCTATTACTTTTAGAAGTATATACATGAGGAACTAGGCAAACTTTTTTATGAGACATATATAATAATGATGAGATGGAATTCATAACAACTCTCATATTTTCAATTTGAGGCTCCAGTTAAAAACTACAACAATTTGGAAATGACAACTTTTATCTTTTCACCCATTTTTCCATACTTTGATTTTTTTATCCAAGCTGGTTATCTCCCAAATGGCGCACTTCTAGAAAAACTTCACTAAAAAAATGTTTTCTGGATTTATGAGTATAAAAAATTATGAGTAAATAATGTTTCCATATTTTCCATCTGGGAACCATTTTCCTCCTCAAAAAATCCCAAAAAACCCAAAAAACCCCAAAAAGTGGCCCGGAATAGTGGATTTTTCCCTGTTTCAACATCCTCATTCCAAACCCCTTAGAATCCAACCAATTCCTTCACAAAGTATTTTCATGTCTTCTTTTCTAACACTATGTACAAGTTTCAACAGTAACCGTGCTCTTGCCACTTAGCTTCACCCTCATCTTCAAACACATATAATTTTCATTTTCTAGAAAATCATAGCATAATTGGCCAGTGGCCTTCTCTAGAAATTCTATAGCCCTCCTTAATGCAAAAAAAACCAAGAAGTTTCATCTCATTCTGACTTAACATTCTCTAGTTATTTCTAAAATACCTTTTTGGCTCAAGACTTGGTTTTTTTTTTTACTATAGGTCAATTTTTCCTATGGGGTATCCTTCTTCTCTTCTTCCTTTTTGAATATTACGTGTCCATCAATTCTATATTATGCACCAATATTCAACATGTTCCTAATCCACAATGCGCAAATCCAATATTTAGTGCACACCCCACGCACCAATATTCATTGCGCACAATTTCTATATCGTGCACCAATATTCAATGTGCACAAATTTTATACCACTCACCAATATTCAATGCACACAAATTTTATACCACACACCAATATTCAATGCACACAAATTTTATATTGCACACCAATATTCAGTGCGCACAAGTTTTTATATAGTGCACGAATATTCAATGCGCACACATTTTTATACCATGCACCAATATTCAATGCGCACAAATTTTTATACCGCACACCAATATATATTGCACACAAGTTTTATATTGCGCACCAATATCTAGTGCACACAACATTTTGTATTGCACAACAATATCCAGTGTGCACAACTTTTTATACCGTGCACCAATATCTAGTGTGCGCAAATTTTTGTGTCACACACCAATATCTAGTGCATGCCACTTTTTACACCACAAACCACCAAGTATGCACTACGCAGTGCCAATAAAAAATTCCACAACCCACAACTCATAAATCCCACAACCCACTGGTATTCTCCTACATCTATCCTGAATTTCCTCCATCTCTCTTCATCTTGACCCGCCCAACCCAAGGAATGTGCCCCTTTACTACTCTCAATCCATTGTGCATCTCATTTGTTTATCAGGGTCTCTCTCGCACATGTAACTAGGAATCTCTCTACTAGGAACTCAAGGGAACTCACTCCCAAGAAAACTACTAGTAATAACAACAAACATGTATTATTATAGTCCAACTCACACAAGAGTTCACTCTTCAGGCCTGACAACCTGGCTCTTCAATCTTCATCTCTAAAGTGCTCCAAGACTCTCCAGCATGCTCTAAAATTCTCCCAGCGTTCTTGTTCTATCTGACGTTCTCTTTTTTTCTCCGCTCTCCACTTGTTGTTCATGTAAAACTCAACGTGTAAAAACTACTTGTAACTTACCATACAAATTTCCTCTATTTTCCAAAGAAATTTAATTTCTCACTCTACCCAATGTTGATTTTAATTCATCCACGTGCTCTCCAATAACTATGGGATGTGACTCTCAAACCCACCCTCTTACATGAGTTTAATGATTTGGCTCTCCAACACTCAAACCAAAAATTAGAAGTTATCCCCAATGATAATAAAATTAAGGAAAATGGGTTGAATTAATACCAATAGTTAATTTCCCCCTTGGACCCCTCTTAGACACTCTCTTATCTTGTGGAAAACTCAACCACCATCTTTTTCCATATCCCCCAACAGTTGTCATCACATTTTATTTATTACAAGTTCAGAAAATAGATTCTACATTTTACATCGCTTGGCCATAGCCACATTCATATCTACATTATGCATTAATAAAACTATGGATTATAGTGGGGATGTTACAAATTTGTACTAAAAAATGACCCATTTCCAAGGAAGAGAAGTCTCTTTTATCCCTTATATTTTTATTGTCTTATAAAAAAGTAAAGGGATACATAACTTTGTAATAAATGTTGGTCATAGATTAGGCCTTAGAAACAAAGATAGTCTGAATTAGAATTCCATAATTAAGCATGAACAATAATAGATGTAGATTAACTAAGGGATATTATATCATCATGTATATCTATACCTGACAGTAGGACAATGCACAATCAAATTCATATCACCCATTTTAAGCCCATTAAGGGTAGCACATGCAATGTCTGTCACTTGGATCCTACTACATACGAAATCCCAAAAATGAGTTACAGAAAAGTAATGAAGAAATAAATGATCCTTAATTATATATAAAGTTGTTTTTTCCATGTGATACAAGCACCAATAAGAATATCTCTTTCTTAGTTACATGAAACTCTACATAACATGTGCATTATTAGCAGAAACTATGTAATGATTTTTTTTCAAGATTTTTTATCAAGCTTGTTCTTCAACTTTGACTTCAAGAATGATAGTGCAATAAACATTCTCTCATCCTCCACTGGCTACATGTAATGCTCTTTTATTCTTGGCATCAAATGTATAATTGCATTGGAGGAATGTCGGTCTCATGCTAATAGGTCTCCTATGATGAACACATAGGAACTTAGTGCATAGACCATTTTTCTCTTCGCTTAGCTAAGTAGAGCTAATTTCCCTTTCTAAATAACCAATAAGTCTTTTCAAAGAAAATATAAAATAAACATAGCATATCCTAAAAGGTGAATATGCTTAAGTCATGCCACAAAGTGAAAGGAAATAAAACAAATATTTCCTTGAACCATCAAATATATAAAGAAAATAATAATAATAATGGAAAACACATTGAATGCCCAGAGAATAACCAAAGCCATATATTGAACCTAATATCATATGTTTTTCAATTAAACATGGCAAATAGGTGAAAAAACATTTTTTGTTTACTCAACAAAGGTCTTTAACTTTGACCCAAACCCTTGACTCAATGGAAATTGGATGAAACCAATCATTCCACAACAAAGGGTTCAATCAAATATGAAATGAGAACTAGAAGCATTCAAGGGACTAACACAATTTTTAACCAAAATAAACCCAAAATTTCAAACATGACAAAATGTTTCAAAATGCAACAAATAAACAAACAAACCATTAAAATTTACCAAGATATTAGAGCTAGACATCAAAGAAATTCCATCTACTTGAATGAGCCCATTCTTGCTTAGCGGAAGTCCTATTAAAATATTTATTTACCCTTTAATACTAGGACATTATATATGTAAAGAGATAGGTCCTAGATTCATCAAATTCCAACTTCATTTCATGTCACATACAAGAAAGAGACAATGTAATAGTTAAATATCAAAAAATCAATCTTAAAATAACTTGCATCAAGGAAATGTGGCTCTAATATTACAATGAAAAATATAAAATATAGAACCTATTTTTACCTAAAATGCAACCTCAAATTGGCATATAGTAATCTTGTTATGATAAAGAATTTCTTACCTACTCCAAAAATAGAGGAACAACAAATCACAAGAATCACATCATTTGTGCTATTCCATTCACTATTTCTTGCACCACCAATGGAACATGTATACCAACTTTGACTTTAAGAATTGATAGTGCAATAAAACTTCTCTCATCCTCCACTGGATACATGTAATGCTCTTTTCTTCTTGGCATCAAAAGTATAATTACATTAGAGGAATGTCGGTCTCATGATAATAGGTCTCCTATGATGAACGCATAGGAACCTAGTGCATAGACCATTTTTCTCTTCACTTAGCTAAGTAGAGCTCATTTCTCTTTCTAAATAATCAATAAGTCTTTTCAAAGAAAATATAAAATAAAGATAGTAGATCCTGAAATGTGAATATGCTCAAGTCATGCCACAAAGTGAAAGGAAATAAAAAAATATTTCCTTGAATCATCAAATATATAAAAAAAAATCATAAATATGGAAAACATATTGAGTTCCCACATAATAACCAAAGCCACATATTAAGCTTAATACTGTATGTTTATCAAATAAACATGAAAAAAAGATGAAAACAAGTTTTTTTTACTCAATAAAGGTCCTTAACTTTAACTCAAACCCTTGACTTAATGGAAATTAGATGAAACCAATCATGCCACAAAAAAGGGTCCAGTCAAACATCAAATGAGAACTAGAAGAATTCAAGGGACTAACATAATTTTTAGCCAAAATAAACCCAAAATTTCAAACTTGACAAAATGATCCAAAATGCAACAAACGAACAAACCATTAAATTTTACCAAGATATTAGAGCTAGACATTAAAGAAATTTCATCTACTTGAATGAGCCCATTCTTGTTTAGTGGAAGTCTTGTTAAATTAGATTTTCCCCTTTAATACTAGGACACTATCTATGTGAAGAGATAGGTCCCAGCTTCATCAAATTCCAACTTCATTTCATGTCACATACAAGAAAGAGACAATGTAATAGTTAAATATCAAAACATCAATCTTAAAATAACTTGTATCAAGAAAATGTGGCTCCAATATTACAATGAAAAATACAAAATATAGAACCTATTTTTACCTAAAATGCAACCTCAAATTGGCATATTGTAATCTTTATATGATAAAGAATTTCAAACTTACTCCAAAAATAGAGGAACAATGAATCACAATAATCACATTCTTTGTTCTATTCCATTCACTATTTCTTGCACCACCAATGGAAGACCTATACCAAAATAGGTGTCCCTTGGGCCCTCATATATATTGGATTACATCAAATCTTATACTATATCAATTTCTCAGTTCTCATCCTGGTCCTCATTTTCTTCATTTTGAATAGGACCTTCTCCATATGGACTATAATTATGAGCCTCCAAAGAATTATGTTCCATATTAAGTTCATTAGATAAATTTGTTATATTGTTTTCTCCCCTTCTATCACAATCAGATCGACAAAGAGCTAGTGTTATTTCATATGGAAAATTGGTAATGTCATACTTCGTTACATATAATCTTAAACATTTATCCATATGTTTATCAAGATTGTTCCTCATCTTTGAATTCAAAAATGACGGTGCACCAAACATTCTCTCATCCTCCACTAATCCCAAAATCATGGTTTGACACAAATACGCTAATTTGAAATATTCTAATATGTTTTCCTATAAGTATTGGCCAGCACCTAAAATAGTCCATAATCTTGTTATTGCACCATATGCTAGAGGATTCTCCAAAACATGAAATTGATTCTACATTGTTTCAGTGAAGCATGTGGCTTTTTGAAACAATTTTGATGAATCTAAAATACCTTCAACATGTTCTCTGTGTATCTCGACCTTCTTCCAAAAGTGGTGCACTAAAGTATTTAATGTTGCCACAAAGTCATGTTTTTAAATCAGTTTGACACTTTTATTGTTCCAATATTGAGGGTACACCACATACATGGCCTCCAACAATTCATCTTGAGGAAATCATTCTCTTATCTCTAATGCTATTGATTTTGCAATTGCTATCAAATTATGTCTCACTAAAATGACAATATTGTTGAATAATTCTCTCGACATAGGGAACTCTTTGGTGGTTCATCCTATATTACCAATATAATGAAAAGGAATCGTATACCCACACACTTTCATACATAGTATCCCATTTTCATCAAACTTAAAAAAAAAAAATAGTATTTTCTATATTAATTATTGTAGTCCAATTTGTAAATCGTGGACCTAAAATAGACTCTGTCAATGTATACAAATTATCCAATGAAAGGAATGCAAATTTTCTTGCAATTATGTACGTTGTGATATATATTGTGTGACTTTGAGACATTTTCATGAGGACATTCATATCATATAGCATAGGAATAATTCCAACCAACATTAATAATGTATCTATGTCAATTAGTCGAAAGAGAAGATATTGAGCTCTATCTACACTAAAGTGGTGTTCATATATCACCCCTACTGAAGATTGGTACTCACTAAATAGTCTTTGAGTTGTTCCATTCAATGAGATCCATCTTGTATCAACATCTTTTAATATCTTGTTTCCATTTGTAACACCATCAACAAATTTTTGAAACTTTGAAAATCGTTTGAGACTACGAAAAAAGTATGGATAAGCCTCGTGTACAAGATCTTCAAATTTTAAAAGCGATGGAAACTTGTTTACTATTTTAAATGAAAGATTCATTCTATGATCCATACAATGAATACTCAACATATGCGATGAAGTTGATAGTTGTAGTCTAACACAAAGGGAATTCCTTTGTCCTTGCATTATTGTTGCTCCATTTTCTCCAACACGTACAAACTTTTTTGCGATCATTAAATGATCCATACCACCAATTTGCTTCAAACCATGAATAACAAGTTCATAAATATTTTCAATTGTAGAATTCTCCCTCATTTTATGAATCCCAAGTAGACAAGAATGCCTAATATGGTCATTTACCATATAAATACTCATGCATATCCATGAAGTATTATCAATAGTTGTAACCTCATCCAAAGACAATGTCAAAAACTGAGCATTTGCAATATTCTCTTTCATATCATCCTTTTCTACTCAAGTTAGACATTTTTCCCGTTCTCAAGCACTCGTTAAATATCAATGAGAAGATGGAAAGTTTGATGCTTGAAGAAAAGATAGATATTTCATGTAATCTGGATAATCTATCATAGGACGACCTTTAGATAAGATGTGAAATGCAGTGCTTAATTGAATTGTCTTGGATAACAAATTAATTTCCATCGTCTTTCTGAATAGAGATGTGATGGTTCATCCACTTTCCTTGAGTTTTTCCTTACTTATTAAATATTTATTATATTCATCAGCATATTTGACATGTCAACATTCCTCAGAATATTTCCATATAGCAATAGATTTCTCCTTGCAATATATAATTTTCTTTTCATACACCTTTCCTGCATGCTTCTCTATTGTATCTAACTTCATCTGAAATGCCATTGGCATACTAAGTTTCCAACTACATATATTGCATCTAAATGGTGGTTTCTCTTTCTCAGTTTTTGGAGGTATTGATTCAATAAATGAAAATTTTGAGACCCAAGTTGGTTGGATGTCTCTCCCTATGTCCCATTGACCTTTTTGTATTTTCCATGAATTGATTGTGTTCTTTTCCAATGAAAGATTTTCGACATTTTTACTACCAATTTTTGGTGAAAATGCATATATCTCACTTTGATCACTAGAGGAACCTGTTCCCCCATCTATTATTTGGATATTAGATGCATTATAACAAGATTTTACATCTATTTTAGTGATAGGTTGCTCAAAAGAGCTCGAAGCATGAAGAAAATGTGGATCCTTGGACTCAGGTCTTTGAAAGTATGATGATAAATAATTTTGTATTGATCGTTTCTTCCCATGATCAGTGTTTGACATATCAATAAATATTCCACAATTGAAATTTCAAATCGATCCAAAAACTAAAAGTTAAACCTGCATGAGAAATAATATAAAATTAGTAAAATTCCTACCAAGTATAGAATCTATGTATGTATTTATATTTATTATCTTTTTTATGAAATCAAATTCTCTGAGAAAAAATACACCCAAAAAGGAAAACCACCAAATGCTTACATGAATGCCAGAAAATAACTTAGGGTGTAGAGTAAGAAAATACAACATAAATGCATCCAAAAATAGAAGCTTGCCACTACCTACAATGACAATGGAAAGAGTAGCAATAGTCCTGAACATAGAGCTAAGTTCTAAATTAATATAAGTTGATATTCAACAAGAATAAAAAATTAAAAAATATGAAAATATCACACCTTGACAACATAAATACAAGGACATGTGAAAAAAAACTTACTTCCACAAAAAATATATCATAAAATATAATGAGTCAAAGTCTGAATTTTTTTCCACATAACCAAGAAAGCAATCAAAATAACCAAGCAAGCAATCAAAGTACAATCATTTCACTTATTTGGCAATATGAGCCCAAAATTTAAGGATGAAACATGGATTTTGATGTGTTCGTGTACCTCTTATCCTTAGTTATTGGTTCTCAATGAAACCCACCAAGCGTTGAGCCCTAGATTTACACAATATCAAGGTAAGGAACCACCTGGGAAAGACACAATCCCATGATGATCTGGCACCACTCATGAACACAATCAATAATTCCTTATTAAAATACCGTAATGAAAAATCTATGGAGTAACAATATAGAAAGGAGGGTAAGGGTGTGATAAGTTAATGTGAAGTGGATGGTCCTAACAAAAAATACTAGAAACTATTCTTGGGGTTCCAATTTTGTGACTCCTAAGATTCATATATTAGATGTGGTTTATAGTGTATCTAATAACAAGATTGTCAGAACCCAAACTCTGGTGAGGAGTGCCATTATTCAGGTTGATTCTGCCCCTATTCTTCACTTGCATAAACAACAATATGGTAAGGATATTGGGAAGAAGGTTTTTGTTCCCAAGAAAGAGATTGAGGGAGAAGACATGGGAGAGAAAGAAGAAAAAAACAATCATCCTAAGGTTTTGTGTCATTTTCTCGCTACCCCCCACCACAATTTGATTCAAGATCCTTCGAGGGACCCTCCCTTTGCAACCTTTCTTCAACCTCTCAGAGTGTATGGAAATATCATGGTCTCATAATTTAGAATTTATTGATACCATAGGTGATGTCCACCCTAATACTACAAATGAAGTTGAGAAGCACCTTGTGGATGATGGAATTGAGCCTTAGGTGGACATGCAAGTTGAAGCCCATCAAAGGCATGAAACACAATAATTTTTTTTTTTTGAATTTAGAATGTTTTGTCACATTACTTTTTTAACTCTTGCAATATGTAAGGAAGAAGTATACATGCCAATCCTTTAAAGGATGGATTAATGAAGGAACACCTTGTAGGAAATTGGTTGTTAAGATTTCTTTCTAGGATAATCATCGAAGGCCAGTCCTAAAAAAAATTAAATTACAATGTTTTCTAGTTTAGTTGCAATGTTTTGATCTAATATAAAATCTATTGGTTACTGTCAAAAAAAAATCATATACTTAATTTTTCCTAGACATGGTAGCACACTAATTATATCTCGTAATTTCTCTTATGACTAGCACCTTGTGATTGAGGAATTTAAGTAGAACATCCAAGGAAAAAACAAATCCAGGGGCATAAGTGAAATTGAGACTACAAATCATATTCTAGAAATTTCAAAGTGGGAGATTGAGTTTAAAGCTTTCCTGGTGCTACAACATAGGAAGCAACTAGAACTAGTCACGTTGTTGAAGTATTTGAAATTGTTGGTTGGAATAATTGTTAATTTAAGAACCTTCAAGAAACCCTTCCTCTATGGTCTTTCTCCAACCTCTAATGAGTGTATGGACATACACACTCTCAAAATTTGAAAATGGTGGAGGGCACAATTGAAGTTTGTTGGAATACTAAGAGGGGGGGGGGGGCGTGAATCAGTATGAGCACTTTTTACCACTTCCAACCACAATATATAAACTTCAATTGTCAGCAGTATATATTTTATGATTTCATTCAATATATCATGAGAATATAACCATAATTAGTACAATTTAACAATGTCACATCAAATACACAGTACACCAGAATTTACATGGAAACCCAAATGGGAGAAAACCATAGAATGATTTCTTATATATATCAAGAATTCATTCACAAGAAGCACCAAATTCCAAATTCTCCAGCACCAACTGGAAGGAGGCACAAACCCTCTGATTTACATGCACCAACTTGAAGGAAGCTACAACTCCCTGAATTCTCCAGCTACAACTAGAAGGAGGCTCCAACCCCCTAGTTTACAGGCTCCAACCTGAAGGAAGCTCTGACTCCCTAATTTCTCTAGCTTTAGCCAGAAGGAGCCTATGACCCCTTGATTTACAGGAACCTCCAACTCCCTGCATTCTCTAGAACCAACTGGAAGGAGCCTACAACCCCCTTTCCTTTCCCCATCCTGTTGCCCTGAAATATAAGTGTAGACTCACTGTCACTACCACTTATCAACTTGTAACTTATATTGTCACTGATACAGCAATATGTAACTGTCATTGTCTTTGTCACTGTAATTGATATACCATCATCAACTTTTGTGTCTCAACAATTTACCAAATCATGTACCAAATACATGTACCATTCCTATACCATACCATGCATCAACCATGTACCAAAACTTGTACCATACCATACATCCAATATGTGCCTCAAATCATATGCCCAAATCTCTAAAACATGCCTCAAGCATGTATCATAACATCAATACATAAACTATAAAAGCATACCTTTGATTTTGTAATAGACCTGGTGCATCTAATCACAAACATGCATATCTTCTTCATCTTCATAAACAAAAGAATATCATCTTCATCACCTTTACCTCAGTGTCACGGGACTAGTTTTTGGATTAGTCACAAATCCTAACTTGAAACAAGAATAAATCCATATTTTTAATGAATAAAGGTATGAAATTTTAACTAGAGATACTATGAGATCGTTTTTTCATATCTGCAAAATTTAAGGGTATGAACCTTCTCATAACAAAAGTTATAGTGAAAATAGAAGACCTTGTTGAATTATGGCCTATTCTGGAGAGAGAAATTGTATAGCATGGAACACACTTAATATTTTCTATATGGTTTTGAAAATCACATAAAATATATTATAGACTGTACGCTTTCCAATGCAATTGGTCTCACAAAATTTGGATCCTCTATGAATAAGTTATGATTGTTTTTCTTGGAAAAAAATTTTGAGACTAGTTTCAGGACTAGTCAAAAACTCTATCTTCCATAGAGTGTATCGCCAAAAATACAATGAAACAGAAGCAAAAAAATTTGCCATAGGTACCTTGCTATGTCTTTTCAAAAACCTCCAATTTTTGTTATCTAATTCACTCTATAAAAATAGTTATAGCTAAAAGAGTAATGTGACCTTTAAATACCATACCTTAGAACACATCATCACAAGACTTCATCCTCCCTTGGAATTTCTCCCTTCTCCACTTCATCTTTCCTCTAAAATTCACCTCAAATAACATTGTTTACCTCAGATAAAAATAACTTGATTTTATGTAATAAATAAACTCCTAGGTGCCTTATTTATACTTTTCAAGTGCCTTCCTTTGGGGTTAACTTGTAACTATTTTACCCTTTTTCCTAATTTTAGGGTCAACTCATTATTTATTGTTACAAATATTTTACCATTTAATTAATGATTATTTTAACATTTTTCCTGATTTTAGGGTCAACTTGTTATTTATTGTTACAACTATTTTACCCTTTAATTAATGACTTGTAATTGTTTAGGGGCTTCTTAACTATTCTTCAAGGCTTCCAAATTATAGAGGGAATATCTCCTCAACCGTGAGGGACCACGTGGCATACCACCTACCGTTGGAAAATAAATGACAAGGACTATCCATATATGATGTTATTACCTTCATTTACACTATCTTTCATGTCCTTATTCCTCAAACAACTTTTGGATTCATGAGCACACCTTTGGGGCTTCTCGACCACTTAACCACTTAGCCATCTGTCCAGTGATTCTTCCAGGGTTGACTAGGGTTGAAATCAATTCTTATAGATTTTATATAGAGTTTACATCAATGGAAACTAAATATCCAACAATATCCCCCTTTGGCATTGATGGCAACACTCATACTCCACATGTGACCAATCCTCCTGATCTTTCTCTCCTCATGTTTCTCTCCCCCTTTGACATCAATGGAAAAGGGTATCTCCCTTTAGGGATTCCACCCCATGTATTCATTCTTTTTATGTTTCGCTTTATTCCTCTTTGACATCATAGGAAAAAGGGTAACTCCCCCTATCGATATGTCTCCCCTATCTTCATGCTACTAATTTGGTTTCTCTCTCTAACAATTTCTCTCCCCTTGAATTCTCTGCAAAATGTCGTGTAGCCTAATGTGGGGCTTTCCTATATATACTTCATTTTCTTTCTTCCAATGTTTCTTTTCCATTGGTGCTTCCTATTGTAATTCACTGACATATATAAAAAGCATTCAAAAAAATTACTTGACATCAAATATTCATGGCTTGTCAAGTTCATAGATTAGATATCAATGACCATGTCATTTAATAAATTCATTATTATGATATAGATTCTATTTATGGTTTCTCTTCCCATGTCATGTTGTGCCTTTCACTGCTTTCCCTCTTGTGACTAACTAATTCCACCTATCAATAAGCTTTCATCCATTGTTATGCATCTTCTCTGATCAATTTATTTTGTACTCTCTATTAGACCTACCAAATATCTCATGAAATCATCCCTATAAATTTTTCATAACAACTTTCCATGACTCTGTTGCTCAACTACACACGATGTTGACCCATATGTTGCAACTAATCACAACATATTCCTTTATGCTCAATCTATCTATTCAATCTACAAATCAGACTCTACATGTCTGCAACAATCTGTACTGAATATATCCCTTCCTGAATATATACATGGAATCCTCTTATACAATCATGAACCTCTTTCTAAAAAGTGTACCAATGATATTATTCATAACTGTCAGATGATACCTGCATTAGAATTTGTTATGGAAGATTCTTCTCAAAGAATCAAATTGTTCACAATACATTATACACTTATGTCATCAAACCAATCTGAAACTACCTTTCCAAAATATGCAAACACTTCAGACTGCTCAAAAGATAGTTCTATGATATGTAGAACTACTTCTTAGACTCCCCCTTTTCAACATTCATATTCACTAGGAGTCTCCAAGTTGAATGGTTGAGAAAAGTATTCACTCTGATGCGGAGTAATTTTCTCTTCTTTTGTGGATTTATCATTTTCTTTTTCATCATGTTCATGAATTAGAACATCATTTTCATTTTCTTCCTGAATTCTGAAATCTTCCTATTTATCCTCTTCCCTCTTTTTTACATCTTCATGTTTTTATGTAGATTCATCATGATCTTGTGTTGCTGCAAATCTTGTGAGTACAATCTCTGGGACCTAGTTTTCATTTGCCTACTCTTCTTGTTTTTCATTTCTTATCCAAACCTTCATGTATCTTACATCTTCTTTTTTTCCTGTAGATTTGTCTTGATCTTGTACTACTAAAAATCTTGAGAGTATGACTTATGGGTGTTCTTCATTCATTTGTTCTTCCTTTACCTTTTCTTGTTTTCTTTTCCAAATCTTCTTATATATTATATCGATGTTCTCTTTCATAGAAGTATCCATCATGCTTGTACAGTCACGAGCTATGTTTCCATAGTTATGGAATTTGTAACATTCAATATTGTATGGAGTAACATACACATTTCTTGCTTAACCATTTCTTCCATAAGCTCTGCAATCTACAACTTTATGTCCAAAGTTATTACAAGTAAAACAATGACCATAAAATAAACTTTGATACCTGGGAGTGAATGATATTCTTTGTGTTGTTGTCCTTATGAATTCATGCCTTGGTTGATCACTATATTATCTTATGTTGTTTCCTTCACAATGATTCAAGCTTATTTGATAACTAAAAGTGGAGGGTCTTCTTTGATATATGTCTCTTCTATAATATTCTTCTTGATTTTTCTTCATTTCTGGAATAGTCTTTTTTGAGGGCTCACATTCTTCCTTCTTAGTAGGACCCTTGATGGCTTCTGCATTACTCTTATCCTTCTCTTCATTCTTCCTTTCTAGCAACATGTAACACTTCCCTTCATCTTTATTTATTGATGATGTGGAGCTTTCTCTCTTTTCAATGTTCTTGTTGAGATTCACAAATTTAACTCTTAATGTGGCAACTTCTTCAAGATTCTCACAATATTCTTCTTTCTTCATCATTTGGATCTTCATGACTTCTTCCTTTCTCTTTGCTTCTTCAAGTTTGGTCTTCAAGGAGACAATTTCTTCTTCAAGTCTTCTTTCTTGTTGACTGAATTCTTCTTCAAGCTTATTTAAGTCTTCAAATCTTTCCTTGAGATGGCTAGTCAAAATATTTTCTCGCTTCTCTGCTTCCTTTCTTTGTGCTACTATTTTAGCTTCCAAAAATGACTTTTCTTCCAACTGACTTTTGCATGCTTCTTCAATCCTTCTAGCTTCTTCTAATTAGATTTTTAGGTTTGTAATCATCTGTTGGACTTATTCAGATTTGAGATTTTGAGACCCCTTCTTTAGCTCGATCAATTCTTCCTTGAGTGAATTTTTCTTCCTTCTTTATTTCATTAGATCGTCTAAAGTGTTGATTAACTATGATTCAATATTTGGTATGCCTTATTCACAATATTTTTCTTCTGAATTTGTTTGACATGAAGATAATCATTTATCTCATCCTTCTTCAACATCTTATTTATTCTGATTAGTGTGTTCTAGCTATGTGACAGACTGGGATTCCTTGAAGTATAGATTATGTAGCTTATCTCGAAGTTCTTTGGCAGATGAACATTGTACCACTTTGTATTTTACCAGATCCGATAATCCTTCCAAGATGAAATCCATTGCTATCTTATTGTTTCTCTTCAATTCCTTCTTGGGTGCAGTCTTCAGTTTCTTTGAACCAGTGTATCATGTAACAACTAAGTACCAAACATCATACCCATGTGATCCTAGAAATTCTTTCATCCTGTTTCTGCACACCTCATAGCTCAGACCATTCTGACCATCAAATTGTGGTACTCTATTCTCATCATACTCCATGATCTTCCTTCCAGTGGTTAATTTTTTTTCTTGAAGGACCTACTCTAATACCAATTGTTGGAATACTTAGAGGGGGGGCGTGAATCAGTATGAGCACTTTTTACCACTTTCAACCACAATATATAAAATTCAACTTTATCAGCAATATATATTTTATGATTGCATTCAATATATCATGAGAATATAACCATAAGCAATACAATTTAACAATATCACATCAAATACACAACACACCAGAATTTATGTGGAAACCCAAATGGGAGAAAACCACATAATTCTTTCTTATATATATCAAGAATAAATTCATAGGAACCACAAAACTCCAAATTATCCAACACTAAATGAAAGGAGGAACCAACCTTAAGGAAGCTACAACTCCCTAAATTCTCCAGGTACACTGGGAAGGAGGCTCAAACCCCCTAGTTTACAAGCTCCAACTCCCTGCATTAGCTAGCTCCAACCAGAAGGAGGCTACAACCCCCTGATTTATAGGCACCAACCTGAAGGAAGCTCCAACTCCCTAAGTTATCTGGAACCATCCGGAAGGAGGATACAACCACCTTTCCTTTCCCCATATTGTCACCCTGAAATATAAGCGTAGACTCATTTTCACTACCACCGATCAACATGTAACTACAATTGTCATTGATACATCAACCTATAACTGCCATTGTCTTTGTCACTGTAACTTATATACCATCATCAACCTATGTGTCCCAATAATGTACCAAATCATGTACCAAAGACCTGTACCATGAATGTACCATACCATCCATCAACCATGTACCAAAACTTGTACCATACCATACATCCAAGATGTGCCTCAAAGCATATGCCCAAATCTCCAAAACATGCCTCAAGTATGTACGATAACATCAATACATAACCTACAAAAAAATGCCTCTAATTATGTAATGGACCTGGTGCATCATATCACAAAAAATCATACCTTTTTCATCTTCAGCAACAAAATAATAGCATATTCATCAACCTTCACCTCAGTCTCGAGTGACTAGTTTTTGGAATAGTCACAAATCCTAACTTGAAACAAGTATAAATCCATACTTGTAATGAATAAAGATATTAAATTTTAACCAGCAATACTCGAAGATATTATTTTCATCACCTCAAAATTTTAGGGTCTGAGCCTTCTCAGAACATAAGTTATAGCGAAAATGGTAGACGTTGCTAAATTCTGGCCTATTCTGGAGAGTGAAATTGTAGAGCATGCCATGCGCTTAATGTTTTCTATCTAGTTCTAAAACTTACAGAAAACATACTATAGTCTATACTATTTCCAATTCAATTAGTCTTAGATAAGTTGTATCATCTATGAATAATTTATGACAGTTTTACCTTGAACACCTGTTCGAGACTAGTTTCAGGACTAGTCAAAAACCCTATCTTCCACAGAGTGTATCGCCAAAAGTACAATGACCCAAAAGATGAAAGTTTTACCACATGTACCTTGATATGTATTCACAATAGCCTCTAATTTTCTCTATCTTGTTCACTCTAAAAAAATATTTATAGCAAAAAGGGTAATATGACCTTTAAATAACATACCTTAGAACACATCATCACAAGACTTAATCATCCCTTGGAATTACACCCTTCTTCACTTCATCTTGCCTCTAAAATTCGCCTTAGATATCCTTGGTTACATTAGATAAAAATTGTTGAGATTTGGGTACCTTGGAAAGTGGTCCCCATGTGCTTATGAGTCTCTAAGCACAAAGGGGGAAGACTATTACCCTCATACTTTAATTTATGATTCTAATTTCACTTTGACTTAGGAGTTTTAAGTCAAAAGTGAATTATGTCACTTAAGTCATAAAGTGACAATTAATTCACAATGTGGGTGAATTAATAGACATAAAGCAACTAAGGAAAGTGGGTTTCCTTAGTGAGATTTTTGGAGTTGATCTCACCCATTGATTAGACTTTGCTAGCTCTAATCTAGGCCATTGATATTTTAGGGTTGGCATGAGGAGGCTAAAGAGAGGGTAAAGGCATTTTGGAGACTCATTCTTCACTAAAGACTTTTGAAGAAGATAAGAGGGGCACATATCTTGAGGAGGAGAGGGGCGCACTTCATGAGGGTTTGAGTAAAACCCTTGAGAGCTTGAGGAGAGGCTCTTGGTAGCTTGGAGCTTGCATGGAGAGGTTATCCATGGAGGTTTATCCTTCATTCTTCAGAGGGAGCACTTTGCATGGAGGAGGGTGCATTCTTTATCCTTCATTTGCTCATCAGAGGAGGAGGTCTTGTCAGATCAGGATGAGGTCTGATGCATTGGGAGAGGAGAGCTTGGGCGCTTGTTTCTGTGGAGAGAGACTTTCAGTTTCAGGTTCAGTTTATTTTTTGTGATCATCTCTGCTTGGAGGAGGGCGCATGAGTTGAGAGAATTGGTAGCTACCTAGTAGCAGATCTGCTTGGAGGATTCAAGCTCTGA
>ML801380.1:0-10209 GCA_009831015.1 Picea engelmannii
TTGTAAATAATGAGATGCATCTCAAGTGGCTAGAGCATCTCAAGGGAAAGTATTATCATCATGTAAAATGGATACATAAAACCAAAGTGGAAATTGTTGGTACAACCATGTATGTGTTCATTTACTTTGTCCATGGTTCCACCTATTTCTGGCTAAAGCATCTCAAGGGAAAGTATTATCATCATGTAAAATGGGTGCATAAAACCAAAATGGAAATTATGGGTACAACCATGTATATGTTAATTTACTTTGTCCATGGTTCTACCTATTTCTGGCAAGAGCATCTCAAGGGAAAGTATCATCATCATGTAAAATGGGTACATAAAATCAAAGTGAAAATTGTGGGTACAATCATATATATGTTAATTTACTCAGTCCATGATTCCACCTATTTCTAGGGATAATCATTACAAACTTGTATGGTGTTTAGAGATGGAATGAGACAATAAATAGAAAAATTCAATCTTTTTGGTGAATTCATTTTTCCAATATAAAAAATTATTTTGAGATCATCTCACTCTGCACAAAATCCCTTAAAAAAAAATGGAACCTTAACTTACTACAAAATCGCTACTAAAGTTAAGATTTTTTTTTAAAGTTGAACTTGTTAAAGATGTAATGCCTCCCTTGAAGTACGAAGGCATCCTCTCATAGTCCAACTTGCCCATTATGATGAGTGTTTTGGTCATTGCGTAGAGTGCAAGGTCCACCAAAGTTTGTGAAGAATTTCACGTTGTACGTTTTGAATGTAAGTTAGTCAATCATTACCGAGAATCCGTATTTGGCATGGGCGGTGAAGAATTGAGGGTTTTGTCGGTGAGAAGGAAGGAAGGGTGGGTTTTGTCTTTATTGTACAACGCAGTTTTCAAGATGATTTCAAAAAACTCACACCAACTTGTCAGAAAAAGATAAATGGCTACTTGCATGATGGGATGACGTCATAATCATGATGAGTATTTTTTTCCTCTAAAAACTTCTCATGCAAGGAAAGTGACTACAGTTAAAAAAAAGCTTTAGACCGACACATAAAAATTTAATAATTGCAACTTGCCAGAGATACTATGTAGTACACATATATCATGAGAGTGGGCTTGAAAATCATAGAAATTTCGCGCTAAAAGACATGTATGTCTTCATAAAAACATCGAACCTTGCAACTTGCCAACTTGTTTCCTCATGCAACCCCACATGCACATGCATGCATGATAAGCATGGCCGTGATGGTGATGATGGGTAGGGGATAAGGGGTTCCACAAGGTTGTTGTGCAACGTGGGGCCCATCACAACTTGCAAAGAAAGGAAAAAAGCCCACTGTTGGAGCTCCAATTGCGGAAACGAGAACGCAAGTTGCAGTATCGGTAGGTGGTGGTAGTTGCTTTTTGAAAAGCTAAACATTATGTACATAGCTTTGAAGTGATAAGAATTTTGCTAAAATCTCTGAAATGTTAATAAATTTTATTCTTAAATATCGATTTCATTTATTTATTTTTATTTATTTATTTATTTTATTTATTTTTATTTTTATTTTTTATTTTTTTTTGGTGGATTTACTAGCTTAGCTATTTAATTTGTGGTTGATGAATGCCTATAGGTGATGATAGGCTATGACATTGAGCAAACAATGTTACCATTTCTTTGATCTAGTATAGATACTAATCCCTGTTAATGAGGTGTTTTAATGACTAATTGACATAGAATGACATGCTAAAAGATTATGGCATTAAATCTTGATGTTTAATTTAGAAGATATGATATAGAATATTTTTTTTCATTAAATCTCACGTATATATTGCATATTTCTAATTAAAAAGTTGATTAATATGAAAGTTTTCAATAAGTGTACTCTATCACCCTAATTATTTTAAAATTTAAACTTAAAATCAAAACATATATATATTAAAATCAAATATTTTTTAATTATATATATATATAATATTTCATATTCAATTTTAGTTTCAAGGGTTAGTTTAATTGATTTAGAGTAGACGTGAGTTTATCTTGTTTGTTGTTGGTCAAGAGTTTCTCTTGATTTACCATTCATAAAACAAGAAGTATTTCAAGGATTTTCAACAAGTAGATTTCCTATTTGAGTAATAACTATTTGACGATATCAAAGGAAGTGTCATTATGGTGATTCTTTCATACTGCATTACAGATAATGTGAAACCTATCATCATACTTAGTAACAGGATAGTTCCAACCAAGTTTAGATAAGGCTCAATAACTCATCATCAAAAGGCTTTAGGTAGTATAACTAATGTACCTTGATGATATAATATATATAAATGCATAAGTTTAAATTTTCAACTAGACGTTGTCTAACTATTCAGAAATAATCACTCAAATTTGTAGAGCTAACAATTTCTTACCAAATTTCAAGTAAATGTCCCCAAAAAATATCAACTAAAAAAAATCATTTAGTAGAACATTTAGACTACTACTTTTCAACTCATTTATATCTATCAACTATATCTATCAATTTGAACAACTATATCTATCAATTTGAAAGTTTTAAGAATTAAATAAACTTTAAATAATGTGAAAATTTTAAAATTACTTATATATGACAACTGAAACACGTAACCCCTCTTCTTAGGTTTGAATTAACCGTTGCTAAATTTTCCTCCATCGATATTTTTCTTCTTTGTGGAGGCATCCGTTCATATTAGGATTTGAGTGACGGGGCCAAGGCAGACAAGTTTTTTTGGTTTATCTATACAAAAGTTTGACTTCCTTAAAATTTGGTTTACATTTAGTTGGTTGACGTCACTTCGGGACCATTACTTTGTTGGTTGACGTCACTTCGGGACCACCATTACTTTGGTAGCTAAACAGCTATTGCAAGAATCCTTTTAATGACTTTGGACCATCACTTTTGTACTCAAACATCTAATCCAAAAATTCTTAAAAATCCATTTAGATCTGCAACTTGCTTGTATGTGACAAGTTAAGTTTTAAAAAATCCTTTAAAAGCATTTAGATATGCAACTTGCTTGTATGTGACACGTTAAGTTTGAATAAAAGCCAAATGATATTTGAAATTTCGTAAATGTTTTATTCTAATTAGAATGAAAATAACAATGTATAAAACTATATATAGAGATATTAAATTAAATTATAAAATTATATTTTTTTATTAATGTAATTTAATTTAAAAATAATAATAATAATAAACTTATTTTTATATTTATATTTTTGTTTTAAGAAATACATTCTATTAAAATAATATACAAAATATACAATATGAAAGTAAACTAAGTTTATTTATTTTTGATTTAATTTTTGTGTTCATTATAATGATATGAATTTTCCTTACAATGTTACACTTGAATTTATATATACATATTGATTTGTTGTTTATGATTGAATTTTTTTATACTAAATGATAAAAAAATTACATTTTAAGAAATTTAAAATAATTTTTTGTTAATTGTTTTAATTATATATAGATTATCGTTAATTTTTTTTTTCAACCATTTCTTATAAATATAGTGAAATAATATTAAAATTTAACAACAATATTATTTGATTAAAATAAATATAATATTAAGTGTACTTAAAATATTCAATAACAACCTATTACATATATACTATATACTAGTATAATTATGGATGGTATTGAATGATTAAGGGAAATGGGATGATTTTTTTAACCATTTCTTATAAATACAATTCAACCTATTACATATATACTATATACTAGTATAATTATGGATGGTATTGAATGATTAAGGGAAATGGGATGATTTTTTTAACCATTTCTTATAAATACAATGAAATAATGGAGTAATGTTAAGATTTGCATTTTTTTTTCATTTAGTTAAAATAAATATGGTAAAATATGCAATAATAAAATATATAATAGTGTAATAAGGTATATAGTAGTGTAGTTATGAATAGTATTAACCGTATGTTAATATGTCATTTTTATGAATTTATTAATTTAATTAATGAAATTATCTAATGAAACACATTTTATATAAAAAATCCATTTTGTAATTTAAATTATTAAAATTGTTCTTAAAATTTTATAAAGTTTAAATATAGTTTGGATATTTTTGTTAACGAAGATTTTGACATTTTAGAAGGGGTTGAGGTAAGCCCAGTAAGTTGAGAGTGGAGAGCGGTTAAATTTTGAGATGTTTTTGTGTTTTAAAAGTTTTGTAGTTAATGTTTTTTTTTTCAAGAGAAAATTGCACATTACATTTATGATAATATATACTTTTATAACGATTGTCTCATCACAAGACTTGTGATACCAAACATAACTAGACTTCTATAATATTCACTATCTCATCACGAGACCAGTGTTGCTCGACAAAAAAAACTAGACATCTATCCCACATGGGTCATAAACCATTACAAAAGAGACTATAAAATCTTAGCTATAACCCATAGCAAAAAAGTCCATGCTCCAAATACAAGCCACTGCAAAGTCACCATACTATTACTAGAAAGCCATTATAAAAATCTAAAGGATCCAAGATTACAACTTTAGGATAAAAATAGGACCCTCTTGTCCACGAGACCATTTGTTGTATGTGATATGACCCACTGGTGAGTTTAATACTATTTTTGGCAAACCATCAGCCACAATATTATTTTCTCGATACATATGAGCGAAATAAATTGACTTGAAAAAAGGCAATAAGTCAATTATTCTATTTTTCCAGCTCTTCAGATTGGCCACCTATACAATACCTTTACCTTTAAGCCAATTTATGACAATCATAGAGTCCCCCATCAAATGCAGATCCTGAATACCGAGGCTTTTTGCTAAAGTGATGGCTGCCCATGCTCCCATAAGCTCTGCCTTTGAATTAGTGCCTGAAATACAGTTTAAAGTCCAACGATATTCCACTAGATTATTTAATTTGATAACTCCTCCTGCTCCACACCGATTTCTATTGAATTGTGAGGCTCCATCAAACCATGCTAGTACCTTGTCTTTAGGGAAAGTAATCAATTGAGATCTTTTTGAAGAGGCTGCTGAAAATATATGCTTCGAGACTACAAATCTTGTTGCAAGAAAAGGAATTTTTTTTGCCAAGGGTAATCTATCTTCAAAAAGTTTTTTGCTCTTGTCTGTCCATATAAACCAACAGATGAGTGAGACAAACTCTCTTATTGGTTTATTCTGAAAAGACCAATTATGTAAGCACTCTCTAACAACAACTCTATTCCATCCATTTGTTAAATTTAAACTCCGTTTAACTTCTTCCCAGATAGAAACAGTGAAAGGGAAACTAACAAATACATGTTGGCTCGACTCTTCATTTGTTTCACACAAACAACACATGCCAGGACCATACCATGCCCTCCTCCGAAGGTTTTCCCAAGTAAGAACCTTATTCTCCATCAATAGCCATAAGAAGAGTTTGATCTTTAATGGGCAACTCCATTTCCATAACTGAATTCTCCAACCTTCTGCCTTCCCCGGCCAAAATTTGTTTGAAAGAGTATTGTAAATGTTTTTAACAAAAATAATACTAGTGCTATCATCTCCTATCCACGTAAGTTTATCAGGATGATCCTTTAGGAAAATGCCAACATGCAACAATAGATTCCTGTAACTTTCCCACTCATAG
This sequence comes from Picea engelmannii, assembly GCA_009831015.1. NCBI lineage: Eukaryota > Viridiplantae > Streptophyta > Pinopsida > Pinales > Pinaceae > Picea > Picea engelmannii. Next base: position 5,589 of record ML801380.1, read on the forward strand.
CCTAGGTCCCCTTCCAGTTCCAAATCGTTTCTCGTGACCCAATTATGCCCCAACAAACTTAATGATGATGGCCGACTCACTTGAAAAAGAAATAAGATATGTTTTATGTTTATTTCCGAAATCAGGTCCTCTGATAGCAATGAAGCTTCATTCAAACCACTAATGCAATATCTACCAATAATAATTGCTTTTTAGGAACCAGGAGTCCAAGCTATTCTATCAAGAATAATTGGCATTGTGTTTAGAATATTTTTCCATGATTGTGATCCAAAGGGAGTAAAGCTCACAACCGATCTCAACCAAGTAATTAATGGGACATGAGGTAGATATTTCTCTTTGATAACCCTTTTCCAGATCCCGGGCTTCATTAAGGCAGGCCATAAAGTATTAATAGCCAGAGCTCTATAAAATATAAAGATATTACGTAAGCCCCATCCTCCAAGTTGCCTGGGTTTTGCTATAATTTACCAATTACAAAGATGATAGCACTTCTTTGATTTATTTCCAGTGCACAGATAATCATAACTAAGTCTACATAACTTAGTTAGCACTGTTACATAAATATGGGCAAGTGACATCCAATAGACCGATAAACTCTCAAGCACAACTTTTATAAGAATAAGGTGACCTCCCAAACTAAGCCACTTATTACACCAATGGTTGATCCTCGTCTCAAACCTGTCAACTAACCACTGCCAATCCATGGTTTTATAGCTTCCTGGTTTCATCAGATAACTCAAATATTTAAAACCATAGTTAAGATCTTTAACAGAATAACCGAGAAAATCTACAATTCTTTGAAGAGAACCAAAGTCAACACCTACATGCAGAACAGTGGATTTTTTGTTATTTATATCAAACTTGATGCCCGACAAAACACTTGAAGTATGCTTTGAATTTTCTCCCACTCAGCTAAAGAATCTTTTGTCATAATAAGAATGTCGTCCACAAAAAGTAAATAGAGCATCCTAATCATACTGGATACTTTAATCCCTATTATCTAACCCTCTGATTTAGATTTCTTTAAAGATAGACTAAGCCCCTCCATTAATAAGATAAATAGTAAAGGAGATAGCAGACAACCCTGTCTCAAACCCTTGCTACTTTTAAAGAAATTAGTTGCCTCTCCATTTATTAAAGTAGCATAAGTAGTGGAAACTACACAGGCCATAATCCAATTTGTAGTCTTTAACCCAAAACCACTTTGATGAAGTACTAGCCTTAAAAAATCCCATCTAGTACAATTGTAAGCCTTCCTCAAATCAATTTTAAGGATCAGTTATTTCATCTTCCTTGCTCTAATGTTGTGAAGACATTCCTCAGTTGTTCCAATAGCATCCAAAATTTGTCGACCCTTGAGAAACCCAAGCTTTTCTTCTGAAATTACTCTGGATAGAATAGGTCGAAGTCTTTTAGCAATGATTTTAGAAATGATTTTGTAACAGAGGTTACAAAGAGAGATTGGTTTGAAATCATTGAATACTGTAGGTTTATTGACTTTTGGAATCAAAGCCACAAACGTGGAGTTGATAAAAGGTATGATCTCCCCTTTCAACCTCATTTCTTCGACCATATCCACCAAGTCCTGAACAACCAACTCGAAAAATAAATGGTAGAATTCGACAGTCCAACCGTCCAATCCAAGACTTTTGTCTCTGGAAAAACCTTTAATAACTTCAAATACTTCATCCTTTGTTACTCCTTTTTCTGAATCTTGATCCTCCATAGCAATTACAAAAGTAGGATATAATCTAATTGATTCCAGTCATTCCTCCATGAAAGACTGATCAGTGTCATTGTAAAAAGAGCTAAAATGTTTGATTGCTTCCTCTTTTATAGCTTGTTGATCGGAGTGAACATTTCCTTTCTCATCATTGATTTCCCAGTAAACTTCTTATTTCTCCTATGGCTAGCATACAGATGGAAAAACTTTGTATTTTTGTCTCCACTATTGATCCATATCGCCCAACTTTTTTGACGCCAACTCTCCTCTTTTGCCAAAAGGAATTGGTTTCTTTCAACTTCAGTATTAGACAAATTTAAAGAATCTTCCATAGTAGTGATACCCAAATCTATATTGGTGTAGATTGAATCAATAACTTCCTCAATTTTTGACAAGTCTTCCTAATCTTTTTTTCTTTTTTATTTGGCCCATTCCTTAACTCTTACTTTCAACAACAATAGCTTTTTGACGAGTCTCTTTTGAGCTCTGACTGTAATTAAATGTCGAGGGTCATTCCAAACCTATCTGACAATATTCCCAAAAGTATCATCCTTTAACCACTACGGGATTAATTTGAAAGGAGAAGCTACTGTTGCAAAACAAGATCCGAATTCCATCAACACAGGAGCATGATCAGAAAAAAAGGGATACTCAACCCAAGTTCGAAACTTCTGAACTGTTGAGATAAGAGATTAAGCAACTAAAAAATGATCAAGTCTCTTCGAAATACATGCATCACCTAATCTTCCATTTCGCCAAGTCGCCACTTTTTTTGGCAGAGCTACATCCATGAGACCATTCTTCTGAAAGAGGTCCTTGAAGAAGCCAACTAAAAAATCCAAATGAGATGACAAGCCCCATAATTCATTTGAGGAAGTAATTAAGTTTATATCACCTACTAGAATTAAATCATTAAGGCTTATAAGACCAACATCCTCTAAATCTTGCTAGAATACTTTGCAGTCCTGATAGGGTCGACACAGATTAAGAAAAGAAAGCTTCCTCTTGTCGACTTTTGAAAAACCTGACAATAAGATGCCACCAACACATAAGTAAGGCACCAAGTCGAAAAAGGAAGGATCCCAAGACACCAAAAGTCCTCTAGAAGTTCCAACAGCACTTACCGCATAGACACACCAATCAGGTCTTAGTTTGATCATGAAGGATCTGGCTTGTTCGACTGACACCACCGTCTCTTGAAGAAAAATGATATTCAGAGAAGTTTTACTCAGTAATCTACGAAAGGAGGCCAATTTAAGGGGCCCTCCAACCCATCTTATATTTGAGGAGAGAAGAATCATGGCTTAACCCTAGCTTGGGCCTTTATGCCTTTAAGCACCCTTTGTTGAGAAGAAGAAGCAGGGGTTTCTAAAGCGTTGTTTCTTAAAATTTGGATGAGATGAACTTTTGATTATTTTTAATTTTATATTATTTATTATTTGAATTTTATGTGTCTATTTTTATCTTTATCTTTTTCTATTTGTATCATTTATTTTATTTAATGTCTTATTTATGGATGTATTTATTGGTTTATTTAATTTATTTATTAATATATTAGTTATTGACTTTTTAATAATGTTATGTATGGAAAATGTAAATTGATTTTTGGTGCATATATAATTGGTATGTATATTTGAGGATATATATTGCTTTTGATATTATTATTCATGTGTATTACACCTTTTCATATCATATATAGTTAAGTAGGGTTTTCCTAAACTCGCAAAGCTTCATTTTTCCTATTTTTAAAAATGGGGATAGAAACATTTTCTCTAATTATAGGACTGTCATGATTAGCCCGATTTTAGCCAAGCTTTATGGAATTATTTTGGAAAATAAGATTATCCTTTGGCTAGAAAGTTACCGTAAAATATCTAAAGGTCGTGTTAGATTTATGAGATATCATTCAAGTGTGGACCATCTTGTTAAATTTAGGATCATTGTAGAGGAGTTCCACAATACTACAATTGATCATTTTTGTAGTTTTGTTGACTTTAGAAATCTTTTGACATGGTTCCTAGGGAAAACCTTTGGAATAGGTTGGAAGAGATAAAAGTGCCTCTCAAGTTGAGGGTTGTTGCAATAAGGATGTATGAGAACATTATTGCTAAGTTTAAAAACATTGAGGGTTGGTCGAAAAAGATTAACAACAAATTGGAGTCAAACAAGGTTGCCCCTTGTCCCCTACCCTTTTTAGCATATACATTGACAAGTTAGAAGATTGCTTGGAAAAATAAGGTTGTGTCAGCCCTACTCTCACTGATATAGTCATCAATCTTCTTCTTTATGCTAATGATATCATTCTTATGGAAAGGAGTCCCCATGATCTTGAAAACCAACTAAGAATACTCAAGGATTTGTTTCTCCAATATGGGTATGACTATTAATACAGATAAGACTAAGGTCATGCTTATTAAATCCAATAAGATCACTAATGATACCTTCGTATATGACAATAACTTGGAGGAAGTGACTTCATACAAATATCTTGGAATTGATATTCACCACAATCTCAACTAGAATTATAGCATTGAGAAAAGGATTATTAGTGGATGGAAAGATTAATATGGGCTTAAAAACATTTGTAAATCAGTCAATCTTTGGAGTTGGGATAAGAATAAACTCATCTTTGAGACTCTTGTTACACCTATTATTCTTTATGGATGTGAAGTCCGGGGTTGTAGTATCTCTCGTGAATCCTGGAGAAAGATAGAGAAAATAAAAAATTATTGTATAACCTATAATCTCAAAATTAAAGGAAATGTGTTAAGCCCTAATATTGGCTCATTACCACTTAATTGGGGCATATTAGATTAGTAATGTTATTTTATTTATGTCGGCTTTAGGCCATTAGTTGTGATTTAGATTAGTAATGTTATTTTATTTATGTCGGCTTTA
>ML801380.1:15430-60196 GCA_009831015.1 Picea engelmannii
CTTGTACTTGAACATTTAAGTGGGGTAAAAGGAGGTTGCCCCCTCGAAGAGGCTTATTATCTGATATTATCTCTTTTTCAAGGCGTTGAGTACTTTTCTTGAGGTTTTTCTATGCTATATTGATGTTTGGTTCTTAACAAAATGCGCTCTATCTCATCCTCCTCTTAGAAACGAGCCTCTCCCCCATTGAGAGCATGACTATGAATAGATACCTAATGTATAAGAACAAGTTAAACAACATGGACGACAAGAGGCTTCCTAAAATTGCTTCAAAATCGATTCGTAACCACCATCTACTCAAGCAAGGATGGCATAAATATGCCCGGTCTTGGATAAAGTATTAGGGAATGATGGAAGACACCATTTTGCAGAATAAAGATACTATTAAAAATATCATCAGATCAAAATTTAAGGAGAAAATGTGGCGTGATAAAGAGTTAGAGGAAAAAAGAAATTTAAGGTATTATAAGGATGTAATCGACCCTTGTCTAGAAGATCAAAATTATCTATCTATTTTCAAAATATTTGTCACAATACCAACCTTCCTAACCTCTTAACTCAACAAAATTGTGGTGATCTTGGAAATCTTCTCTTAATGCTTTTCGAGCACAGAAACAAAATTCTAAAGAATCACAAGTAATCGCTTACCCTCTTAAGATTCGATAGACCAATTCAGTCTTAGTGCACATTAATCATCGTCATCATCATCATCAATTGTTGATATTGTTTGGTGTTTTTATTCTGCTAATTATTGATTCATTTGATTCAATGGTTGGTTGATGTTGTAGTTTATTAAATATATTACGAGTATGTTAATACTTAACATTATTAATTATTACCATTGATAATTGTTTCTCTACTTGTACATTAAATTTGAGATGTATCAATCATTTAGTGTAGCATTACACTTATAAAAAGGACCATATAATGTTTCACTCTAATAATAAGGAATTATTTAATTTGGACTGTGATTGCAAAAACTTATAATCATTTAATGTCATATAATGTTTAGCTCTTTTTTAAGGTGAATTCTTTGTTGTCTCATGGAATATAATATGTTGATTATATATGTTTAGACACTTGATTAAATGATTCAATTAATGATTGCACGATTTAATTATTTTTTTTAAATCAAAATTTTTAATTAAATATTTATTAAGTTATGAAAAAAATTATAAATATATATAGTAAATATAAAAAATAAAATAAATACATTACACTAAAGTGAGTGACATTGATTATACTAGTTGTTAATATTAATCTTAGTAAAAGAGAAAACATGCAGATATTATACTTTAAAATGCTTCATAATTCGTTAAAGAGCTTGAAGTTCGGAAAATATATATATATATATTTTTTTTAAGATGATGCATGTATTTGGTTGTTAACTTTATACATCTAGCACCATAAAATGAAGAAAAAAATGACTTTGTTATTGTATTAATATTTTGTAATATAAAGTTTTGGTGATATCTAACCATGTCTAAATATAATGGTTAAACACGTTTTTGAAATCACCACTAATTATATTGTATCATATACCTGTACCAAAATGTGAAATCTAATTAGTTTAGCTTTTAAACTATTTATATTATTTTCTTAAGTTGATGAAATTACTTTCTATATTTTTTTTTAAGTAAGAGGATTAAATTACACATTAGGATTCATGATTAAAAAAAATAGAGTTGGATTCATAATAAAAATAGTAAATATTATAGAAGAATACATAATAAAATGGCCAAACATAATAGTTGGTTTTGGAGGGAATGCATGTTAACTTCATCCATGGTTATGCTCAATTCAAGGCTTTGTACTTCATCCTTTAATGTATTGCACGATGTATCGTCTATGTGCTTCATGGTTATTGAATCTATTAGACTTTAGATAACTCTTGGCTTAGCTTTATGTGAGGCATGCCACCATTGCAAAATGGCTAGATATTTACAACCAAAGATCTTTTGAATCTCTAGAATTATAGGCATGTGACTCAATATTTTATGAGGACCATTTTTATCATTTTTTAAATTTGTAATATTTTTCATACCCACATTCTAAACAAATTAACGTGTTATTGTTTTTTCCTGTATAAGAATATAACCATTTGGATAAGCATGACAGGAAGAGTTGTCAACACCCAACCTTTTCAGTAGTTTCTTTACTTCTTTAATGCCAAGGAGGACATTATCACTTGGAAGTACACAATATTTTAATCGCCTACCATTACCAAGCAATATAAATGTACATTGTCACTAAGCACACACAAAATTCCCTTTCTTGTTGATTGTGTGACAATTTTCATTAAAATATATGTGACTTATTGATTATTTATGTTAGTAGTACCAAGGAACACTAGTCTAACATACCATATATTACTTTCAAGTTGTATAGTTACATGGTTTCCACTATTTGGGTGGATCTTGACCATGTCCAAAGAGAGGGGTTGTGGAAGCATATTTTAGGCTTTTGAAGAAGGTATCAACAACATGAACACCATCATTGAGCTCATCTTGCTGGATGCATTTAAAAACAATCGCTACAAATCATGAGTATCTTGTAAGAGGTCATCCATACTAAGATTTGTATCATTCTTTTCATTCCTAACATTTGAAGAACAAGTGGTATTGTAAACATTATGAATTGGTGACTTTGGACATAGTGGGAATTGAATAGGTGGTTGATCCAACCATGCATGGTATGCTCCCTCTCTAATATGTGTTCATTAAGTATCCTTACTTGAGTTTACATAGTAGTGGGCTGCAACGATAGATGATAGACATGTCACTCGTCATCCAAATCTTGATTGCAAAATATTGAACACTAATTAGTAAACAAAATGCTTTTAGTATTTTCACACATTAGACCAAACAATTATTAGAAGTATGGATTTTTTTTCCAATACAAAAGCAACCAACCACTTTAGAAAACAAAGGTTGAGTTGAGCAAGAAATTTACATTAATTCCATTGAAAATAAAAAAAGTGCAATTCATCAATGATCTTTTCCTTATGACCCAAGGGGACACATAGAGATAGTCCCAATGCAAGATGTGTTTGATGAGTAGTCTATGAAAGTTATAGTTTATTAATAATTTATCACTTGGAGACATGCTATGTATTTCATGCACAAAAAAAATATTTACGCCTTCATTTTCATAAATAATTCTTTGTCATTGGAGTGTTTATCAAACTATAAAATTGCACTGAATAATGAGCACCTAAAACTATTTATGAACCTTGCAAAGTTTCCATGAGAGTATGGATGACCATCGATAATAACAGGTTCTTGTCAAATTTTCTGGAATAATAATCATTCATGCACATACTATGCATGTAAATACTATGTTTGTATTTAACATATTCAAGTAATTAGAATGATTATAAAAGAACCACAAAATGGCATAAGTCGTACTTATTATTTGGGAGGAATGAACACATGTGAAAAGATGATCAACTCAATATTTGTAGCATTTAGTTTAGACTTGGAAATCATGTAATTATTACCACACAAGGAAAATTTAGTCCCAACGTCAATCAGAGGTAGGGAAGACAACCAACCCCCATAGAGAGAATGATTTAAAAGGTTTAGTATGCACTTTTCATTTGCACATGAAGATATAATTCCTCACTCCACTCTAACAATTGAAATGACCTTGGTGTGTACTTGGACATTATATGTCTCATCTAGTGTACAACGTTTTGGAACTCCTAGTGGTGAAATTTTGGCTATTATTGATATCATACTTAGGCTCACTAGAACTCTTGACTGAATCAATAGGAGAGTAACAAACCTGACCCCCTGAATCCTCATAGACTGATGATATGTCAAAAATTCCCCTTTACTAAAGTTCCGGTCTCGGGTTTGGATGCCCTAAGCTACTTTCATCCATCGTGGCGCACAAGAGGAATTATTCCCCTACACAACGTGCAACTATGACAAATCCATAAATTTTTCACCCTTCCTCACTCAACGATTCTTTAGCAGAATATTGTTACATAGACCAGGGATAAATTTCTCTGATCAAATAAATATGATCCATCCATCTCAACCAAATCAATGGTCATCGATGAATGAGGTTCCTTCCCCATCGAGAAAGCAGGTTACACAATCCATTCTTCATTCATGATCGAACTTTTTCGACGGTGTTGTCCCTGACAGATCCAACAGTCTTCGGGTTAAGATAGCAATGGTCCCGATATGTTCAGCACCTCGAACTATGTGACACCTAACTCCTCGCTCATCCTTTACTTAACTTGTTGGTGGGTGGGATCTACAAAAAATATATGGTTGTGATCATATTAGGATACCTTACCCACAGATCAATGGCCCCTATCCACTCAAAACGTTTTCCATTGAGATGTGATCACTGCAAGAGATCACGCGACCTCACGATCGATTCTTATCGATGAGTCTCTCTGATGGATCCAATGAGCCTTAGATCCTCACATCCAATGGTCAAGGATCATCCAAACCTGATATCTTCTAGGTACTTAACCAGAACCACCACTTCAATGAGATTCCTTCTTCGGATGGATCTTTCCAAATAAAATGGCTCGAGACCTATTGACTTCCACACTAATAGATATACAGTTCTCCTTATCCTAGAGCTCTTGACATCACGCATTTCCCATCAAAAACTCCTACGCATTCTCCCAATGTTTCCCAATATCTATTCTCCTAACACACTTGTTGGCTTAGTTCTTAAGGCATCTATGACCTAGATTTCACCAGTCCTTCCTCTGATAGATAAATGATTCACACCCTCTCATAACTCTCTCATTGTGATTTCACTAAGACTTTGGGTTTTGGGTTTTTCCGAAGGTTTCACCTTTCAATAGGCTTATCCCGAAGCCTGGATCTTTGATGAACGATCAAGATCTTCTCCTTCTGTCGAATCAATGGCTATCATTCCTCTGGGTTTGAATAAAGGATTTCAATAGGGATATGGGTCATTTCTAAACTTCTCATCCCCATAGTATTTCCAAGCACACTCCTGCAAGGGTTCAAATCAAATCCTCCAGGCTCCTAAACCACTTCTATTCAAGCAAGAAACTCTCTACCCAAACACCCAAATGAATATTTGTGTATCTTGCAAGCTTTCCATTTCTAAACACGTGGGAAAACATAGGATTATTGGCATGTACTAGCATTCCTCATACATTTATCACAGTTACTTATTTCAAGTCAAAAGTTAAAATTCACTCATCACAATCAGACTATTAATAGGAATATAATACAGTCTATAACCATTATTAAACAATCATAAAGATTACAAGTACACATACTTACATACTACAGGGAAATGCCTTTCCAGCCAATCATAGGCTATGTTGCACTGTGTCTTTCTACAACATGCCACCCATGTTTCAAGCCATGATTCCACCAGGGGACTTCCTCGGTTGATTTCCACGTCAAATAATGGATTGGGAAGGTTACTCTCCGACACTCCATTGGAAACATCATAAGTTTCCCTCTTCCCACCAAACTCAGGACCTCCATGAGTTTTTTAGGGAGCCCCTTTTATACTACAAATTCCCTCAGAGACCTCCCATTCCTAGTGTCAATTTATTTCTATTAAGTACCAAGTCGTGACCCTCTATTGCTCCAGTCTAGATATGGTTCTTCTCTATTCCAGGGTGACCATTCAAATATTGGGAAAGTTTTCTATTTTTCTTAGGAAAACTTCCCAGTTTATTTATGTTTCTCAGAGTTGTGTGCATGAGCTCTATTACTCATTCGCATAACCATGTATATTTTTTGAGTCTACAACTCATCCTTGTGGGTGTTCTCTGTTCCTCTGCATGTGTGAAAAATTGCATGTCTACGTGTGTCACGTCCCTATGTATCTATGTGCATTGTATTTGCATCTACTTGTTACTCTATATGTTTTCCCTCTTCCTCCGTATTCTTTATTCCCCGTTGGAACATTCTCCTTACTCCTAGATATCCCCAATGACTTATGTTAGAAGTAAACCCAAGTGAGGCTCTTGAATCAAAGGGTAAAATATTGCATACTTCTAGATAATGTTGCAGTCGACCCTTCACTCTTCCAAGTACCAATTCAGAAAATAGTTATATCTTCTCAAATACCCAACCTGATCACCATCAACAGGTTTCATGGGGTCGATAAAATCCAAGTACATTAAACAACTTATGCATTCAAGTTATGTAGGTGCAAGTTGGATCATTGGCGAGATTCCTAATTTCTTCATTAAAACTTCCTAGTTCCACCTCACTAGTCCCACTCATGGTATCATGGATAGTACTGCAAGGCTTTCTTCTTAGTCAACTTTTTGGTGTTTTCATTAACCAAAAGCACAATTACATGCTCCATTAACCACAATACATGAAGTCTTAACATAATTAGATCATAGGGTAAAGCGGGGTGTTACATTCCCATACCCCTTAAGGAAACACCGTCCTTGGTGTTTTTAACACCATATATACAAATTTACATGGAAAAAATAAATGGGTATGCCATCCTCATGAAATCCTCTAGTTCTCAATTGGTCTCATCATCTCCAAAGTGCTTCCATTGCACCTTGACTTGCATGACATCTCATTTCCATTGCAATGTCTCTTTCCTTTCTAGGATGCATTGAGGCTTAGGATGGAATTCTCTCTCTGGTTCCACCTGTATCACAGTCCAATCAATAACATGATTAGAATCATGAATATACTTCTTTAATAAAGATACATGGAACACATTGTAGAATTGTGGTGAAAACCACACATAGAGTCTAGCTAACAACAATTCATACAAAGCTTGCAAATTTAGAGAAGGAGAGAAGATATGAGAGAAAATAATCAAAATAATTGTATTCACTGTATGAGTAAAATGATAAAATACACATGATATACTCTACATGGATAAGTGAAGTGTTGGAACAGGGGTAGACCCAGGTTTCAATGCTCAAGAGTGCACGAACAAAGCCCTAACTACCAGCCGTTTCGGCAACACCTGCAAAGCAGATGAAGTCTCACTTGAGGTAGAGGCAGGGGTGGTTGCAAGAATCAGGTGTCTACAACCTTAGCTAGCACGCATATTTGTGATTATATCATTTACAGAGCATGTAGCATCGATCATTTGTCAATATTCAACCCTTGTTCTACTTTGTAGATAACAGATCTACAATATTTCAGTACTTAACCATAGTAACCTAGATCAGATCTAGTAGATCAACACTAAGCATCCTCATACACATCAGATATAACAATATGAGGCAGGATCATCTCTCCACGTCAGCCAGTCAGCCAGCCAGTGATGTCAGCACGTGCATTCAAATATGAAGAGAGGCGCAACCCTCATCTTCCATTTTGAATTTGAATGTAATTTAATGTTTAGGGTGTTGAGCTGTGAGGCCATGCTTTGCGCACAGGTTGTAGGTAGGTAGGCCTTTAATGTTTGAAGGCTGAGATCTAGATCCGATTTGTGGACTAGACATCCCATTCAATGCCATTGAATAGGGTAGGTAGATTGGAGGGAAGAGCTCGAAGAGCCCCTCTTGTAAAAGATCAATTTCGATCTCATTTTGTAAGAGTTTTTAGGAAGGAGAGAGTTGTAAGAGAAGAGAAGGAGATGAGGCCTTGTTACAATCCACACTCAGAACACCTTTGTAAAGAGACATTTTGATTAATACAAACTAGAGAATTTTTTCTTGCATATTGTCTGTGTTATGTGAATGTCTTTGTGTGTTCTTTATGTTGTAGGTGTATGCTAGACATTTGCAGGGAGTTGTTTGATTTTTAGGCTTGATAGGTTCTTTGTGGTTTCATGCCAGGAGGGCTTGACAGAGTACCGTGGTCTCTGAATACCAGTGCATAGATGTGCTTCTGAACTCTATGGATTCAGCCAAAGACGTGCCAGGTGGGCACAGAAGCTGAAGTCATTTACTTAGAGGAAGACCTTTGAGGTTGTTGAACACCTCAGGAGGCAAGACTGTGGAGAAACACAGTTGCAGATAGAATCTCTGAGGAGTTCTGTAAAGCTCTGCCAGGTGGGCATTGAGCAGGTGCAAGGGAGTGCACAAAGGAACCCGGTTGTGAGTTCATAAGAAGACAGAAACTCTCTTTGAGTTCTATGAAGCTCTGCCAGGTGGGCATTGAGCCAGTGCAAGGAGGGCACAAAAGAAGAACTCTGTTGTGAGTTCTTAAGAAGTCAAAATCATCCGAGGATTCTTGACACTTTGCCAGGAGGGCATTGAGCAGGTGCAAAAGAGTGCACAGAGGAACTCTATTGAGAGTCAGAAGAAAACAGAATCTCTGAGGAGTCCTGTAAAGCTCTACCAGGTGGGCATTGAGCCAGTGCAAGGAGTGCACAGAAGAAGAACTCTGTTGTGATTTCATTAGAAGCAAGAATCATCTGAGGGTTCTTGATACTCTGCCAGGAGGGAATTGAGTATGTGCTAGAGTGCACAGAAGGAACTCTTTGAGTTCAGAGATTGAAGAAGAATCCATAGAGGGATCTTCGCAGGGTTGTTGAACACCTTGAAAGACTCAACAATAGGTTGCTTGAGCAGACAGAGTGCCAGGAGGCCATCATATTTCTCTATTTGAGGGAGAAGGAAGAAGGAATTATTTTCCTTAGAGGTCTGAGTCTTAGAGAATCTTAGAAGGGATAGCACCTTTGCGTGTCTGTGAAGATTCTACAAGGAGTGCAGAAGTCACAGAGTCCTTCAAGGATTCAGGATTAAGCTCAGGATAAGAAACGTTTTTATACATGCAGGTGAGGACTCGTAGTTGCAAAGTTCACAGGCAATGGAGAACAAAGGTCGAGGCCTTTGAGCATTCGAAATTTTTCCAAGTCCGGAAGAAAAGCGCCAAGGCTCAGCAGGAGAAATAGCTGTCGTCGAATCAGCCGAGAAGATCTTGACTGTTGAAGGTTTTCACGTCCAGGAGGCAGTGCATGAGGAGAACACAGGAGAAATGATCTGAACCATCAGATCTTGAGCGAAGAACTTGACATCCATTGGATCTGTCAGGAGCTGCATGAGGTTTAAACCCTCACGCATAGAGCAACAGAAGCGAAAGTCCCGAGAAGGGGGTGATATCGAGATATCGACATTTGGGAGTTTGGGGGTCCGACGGACGAGAGTCCGGGCACTTGACATTAGAAATCGTGAAATTGCGAAAGAATCTGAGCCGTCCGTCTATAGGAGGACATGTGTCATGGAATCATCCATTTCGGAGATTCGGGCACCGGGACTCACAGAGGTGAGCATGTTGACTTCGTGAGTAGCAAAGTCTCGAGGGAATCTGAGTCGTTTGTCTGAGAGCGGACGCGTGTCACGATATTGCCCATATCGGGGATTCGGACATCAAAGGTCAGAAAGGGAAGTTCTTCGAATTCGCAAGTGGTGAAGTCGTGAAGAGATCAGGACTATCCATCTGAGGAGGATAGGTGGAAGAGATCAAGGGATCTCGCGAACTCAGAGGTTCGCAGGGTGAGGTCCCAAGAGTTGGGTGCTCCAAGTCGCAAAGTCATGAAGTCACGAGGAGTGGAGGCAGCTGTTGGATCTAGGTTAAGGGAGGACCGTTGGATTAGGAACCCCATCACCTATCACGCGTTCGGGGGTTCGGAGGTTGAGAGGGGTCACTTTCGACATCAGAAGTCGTGAAGTCCCGAGAGTTGAGGCTTGTGTGGACACGTGGCTGAGCCATAAGGTGGGGCCCATGTGATATATAGGTAGACACGTGTCGCTTGGAGAAGGGAGTCAATGCTCCATTGGCTTCTCGTGTCTCAGGGATTCACAAGATAAGAGCACGAGAGTTCAACCTTTGAACTCATGAAGCGGCGAATAGCGAGAGGAGATAGCGTTAAGTCTAGCCGGCGGTCGCGCGAGGAAGGCATTGACAAAAGAAGGAGCCATAACCATTTCATGATTTTAGGTCTCGCAGGATTGGAAAGGAGGAGTCGGGAGCTTTGACTCACGAACTCACGAGATCATGAGTTGTAACAAGCACCTTTGGAATTGGGCCTTGGTCATAGCGTTGTGGTCGCACAAAAGGGTGGAGCTCGTGCCTAGTGTTGTTTTCACAGGAGAGCTTTCGAAAGGACCTATGGATCGATAATTTTTGAATCCAGCAGGGAATCTAAAGAGCTGATTCAGCTTGAGAGAGATAAAGAGCGATCTTGTGAGCAGATCTCGGCCTGAGGGCCGATAGGTTTGTGTCAGTTTGGTATCAGAGCCATACTTTGTCTGTATATCGCAGGCAGAGAGAGGAGATAAAAGGAGCACTCTGATACACTGCGTCAAAAGTGGTATCAGAGAAGGACTTCATCTGTAGATTTTAGGTGAAGCGAAGAGGAGAAGAATATAGTAAGGAGGACTGTGGAAGAGGCTGGAAACATTCAAGGTTTCAGAGTGACAGTAGTAGATTTTCCAGCAGGAAAAATAGACAGCGAGATGGTTAAAAGACAATGTAAGTTGTTAAAATGGTGGTTAAGGCCTGTTGAAAACCTCAACAAACCAGAGAAAAGGGTCCAGATATGTAAACCAGAGACTGGGAGAAGTCTCAGTAGTAAGGATGAATTGGGATCAGCTGAAGATCTCAAGCACTGCCAGGAGGGCAGAGAAGAAATTCCCAATTTCCAGATGGGCAAAGGGTTGAGATCACTATGGGATCTCATAGAATGTTATGATAATAGCTAGGGAAGTTCACATTGCCAGGTGGGCAATGGATCGAGATCTCCGCGGGATCTCATAGACTGCCAAGAGGGCAGCAGAAAGATTCCAATTTTCGAGGTGGTTAAGGGAACAAAGATGGGATCAGTTGATTCCATAGACTGCTAGGAGGGCAGCAGGAAAATCCCATATTGCCAGGTGGGCAGAGATGAGTAGATGAGACTATCTGAGGGTCTCATAAACTCAGAGGTGAGTTTGAATCAGCCCAAGGAGCTGACAGAAGAGGAGGATTTGACGAATCTTCTAATGATTGGGGGAATTGAAATATTCCTACCACTTAGCCCAGAGGAGGTAGAAATCTACGTTGCGGATGTTGAGGCAGCAACCGCAGAAGCAGGACAGCTAGTTGAGACTGTCAGAAAAGAATTGGAGCAGATATATGAGGCTGCCCAAGAAGAAAAGAATGAGCATTCCGAGGAATGGCTCAATAATTTTAGCCAAGAAGCTGAAAAGAAGGAAGCTGCAACACTGAAGCTAGTAGCAGAAGAAGAAAAAGAGCAGGTAGGTAGATTTATCACTCCATGGAAGATGGAGTTGGAGATGTTGTAGGATTGGCTAAACAATCCAGAGCCAGTAGGAGAACTGGCAGAAGTTGAGTTGTCAAGGAAGGTGACTGAACAATAGGTCAGTCAAGAGAAGACTACAGAGTTGGACTTTACAGTAGGATGGCAAGTTGAGGCCACAAAAGATGAAGATGGCATGGGAGATCATGATGATCTACCCATTTGGAAAAAAAAATTGTAGCTGAGGAGACTGCAAAAGCAGAGCCAACCACTGAAGCAACTGGACGAAGTGATCGAGGAGATTAGAGAGCTGATGATCAGGTTAGCAGAGACTGCCAACGAGGAGAAGCTAAGCAGAGAAGCAACAAAAGCAGTAGCAGTAGCAGGGGCATGGAGCAGATGAACAACTCCAAAAGTTTGTTTGGGATCCAAAAGGATTTCCACAGCTGAGAGTGGAAGCTCATGATAAGGAGCTCATGAATTTTGTAGCTGAGGAGTATGATGCAGGAGCATCTCTCCATGTTAGCAGCCAGCCAGCCAACCATGTTAGCGCATGCATTCAAAGCTGAAGAGAGGCACAACCCTCGTCTTCCATTTTGAATTTGAATGTAATTTAATGTTTAGGCTGTTGAGCCATGAGGTCGTGCTTTGCACACATGCTGTAGGTAGGTAGGCCTTTAATGTTTGAAGGATGAGATCTAGATCTGATTTGCGGACTAGACATCCCATTCAATGCCATTGAATAGGGTAGGTAGATTGGAGGGAAGAGCTCGAAGAGCCTCTCTTGTAAAAGATCAATTTCGTTCTCATTTTGTAAGAGTTTTTAGGAAGGAGAGAGTTGTAAGAGAAGAGAAGGAGCCAAGACCTTGTTACAGTCTACGCTCAAAACACCTTTGTAAAGAGACATTTTGATTAATATAAACCAGATCAATTTTTCCTACATAGTGTTTGTGTTATATAAATGTCTTTGTGTGTTCTTTATGTTGTAGATGTATGCTAGACATTTGCAGGGAGTTGTTTGATTTTCAAGCTTGAGAGGTTCTTTGTGGTTTCATGCCAGGAGGGCGTGATAGAGTACTACGGTCTCTGAATACCAGTGCATAGATGCGCTTCTGAACTCTGTGGATTCAGACAAAGGCGTGCCAGGTGGGCACAGAAGCTAAAGTCATTTACTCGGAGAAAGACCTTTGAGGTTGTTGAACACCTCAGGAGGCAAGGTTGTGGAGAAACACAGTTGCAGACAAAATATCTGGGACTTTTGTAAATCTATGCTTGGTGGGCATTGAGCAGGTGCAAGGGAGTGCACAAAGGAACTCGATTGTGAGTTTAGAAGAAGACATAGACTCTCTTTGAGTTCTATGAATCTCTGCCAGGTGGGCATTGAGCCAGTGCAAGGAGTGCACAGAAGAATAACTCTGCTATGAGTTCTTAAGAAGTCAGAATCATCTGAGGATTCTTGACACTCTGCTAGGAGGGCATTGAGCAGGTGCAAAGGAGTGCACAGAGGAACTCTGTTGAGAGTCAGAAGAAAACAAAATCTCTGAGGAGTCCTATAAATCTCTACCAGGTGGGCATTGAGCCAGTGCAAGGAGTACATAGAAGAAGAACTCTGTTGTGAGTTCATTAGAAACAAGAATCATTTGAGGGTTCTTGATACTCTGCCAGGAGGGCATTGAGTAAGTGCTAGAGCACACAGAAGGAACTCTTTGAGTTCAGAGATTGAAGAAGAATCCATAGAGGGATCTTCGTAGGGTTTCTGAACACCCTGAAAGACTCAACAATAGGTTGCTTGATCAGACAGAGTGCCAGGAGGGCATCATATTTCTCCATTTGAGGGAGAAGGAAGAAGGAATTATTTTCCTTAGAGGTCTGAGTCTTAGAGAATCTTAGAAGGGATAGCACCTTTGCGGGTGCATGAAGATTCTGCAAGGAGTGCAAAAGTTGCAGAGTCCTTCAAGGATTCGGGATTAAGCTCAGGAGAAGCAACGATTTTATACGTGCAGGCGAGGACTTGTAGTTGCAGAGTTCACAAGCAATGGAGAACAAAGGTCGAGGCCTTTGAGCATTCAAAATTCTTCCAAGTCTGGAAGAAAAGCACCAAGGCTCAGCAGGAGCAATAGTTGTCGTCGGATCAGCTGAGAAGATCTGGACCGTTGAAGGTTTTCACGTTTAGGAGGCAGTGCAGGAGGAGCACACAATAGAAATGATCTGAACCATCAGATCTTGAGCGAAGAACTCGACAGTCGTTGGATCTGTCAAGAGCTGCATGAGTTTTAAACCCTCATGTATAGAGCAGCAAAAGAAAAAGTCTCGAGAAGGGGGTAATATAATTTGTGATTCTAGCAGGGAATCTAAAGAGACGATTCGGCTCGAGAGAGATAAAGAGCGATCTTATGAGTGGATCTCAGCCCGAGGGCCGATAGGTTTTCATCACAATCGTATATATCTAAGAAGCACAAATCATAAGTGGATATATCAAAGCACATAGCATAAGAAAAAACACATTGAATCAAACCACATAGCATAAAACACAGATTTACGTGGTTCACCCCCACCCTGGGGCTACGTCCACAAGACCTTCTTCTTTATTATCATCTTCAATCTGTTACAAGCACAAAGCCTCCAAAACCCTTCTTCACATAGGAAAAAAGATCTACGCAGCTCACTAGATCCTTCTTCCTTGAGTTACAACACTTAGCTTTCTATAGTAACCTCAAAGTAACTTGCACTTAGCCTTGCAAGCCTTACACAGTTTTCACAGAGCACTTATTCAACATCACATAGATGCACTACCAATTGCACTAAGCAATCATATCTACTCATTTTTACATTGCCTATATTTCTATTTATACATTACAAAAGAGGGCCTAATCGTGCGTAAACCCACGGGCTGACATCCCTTTCCCATTACATTAACCCAAAACCCTAAAAGGGTCCAAAAGTGGACCGAGATCCCGTGATCTCTGCTTCACCTGGTGCCCTATATTTGACAGGTTGTCGAAGTCCAAAAACAGTCAAATATGACCAAGTGTTCCTCAAAACTTGGTCAAGGGCCAACATGCCCCCAACACTCACCTGTGACTCATCTCGAGTCACTTTGGTCTAATCAATTCCGCCTCGAATGCCTCGATCTTGGCTCAAGCTACTTCAACCTATTGCAATGCGACAACCTCTTTCTTAGTGAACTCCTGGATCACTGCGTGGTTTACTATCCCTTCCAGGCATTGTTCTGTAGTGATGACAACCTGTACAAGCTCAACTCTCTGACTTTCAACTTCAGTGAACATTTGGAATTCATATTCTTGGATTGGTTGAGGTCGTTGGGAGACTTCCATCACTTTACTTTGCAGCGTGTACCTATTGTTGGGCGGTGCATTGTTATGGAAATATCTTCATTCTTTCGACTGGGGTCAAGGCCTTCAGCTACGCCAGTAGTGTATCTACGTGTTCCTTTTCTTCTTGGAGATGTGCCTTCAATGCTTGCAACTCTGGATTCTTGGTGAGGTTCTCATAAGTTTGGGTGCTTCTAGCGCTCAACTTCTTGTATTCCAAGGAAAAGGTTTTTAATTGGCCAACTGTGCTATGGGAAGTTGCCTCCCTTAGGTCTCTTATTTCTTGAGGAGTCTCAAATATGGTACGAAGTTACAGATCTATGATGCGCTGTTGAAGTTTCTGGATTACTTCTTCAAGTTCTGCCACCTACTGTGGGACACATTCTTCAATATTCACTTCTATGACCGTCACAGAGTGAAGTGCCTTGTGAACCCTTTCCTGTACTTCAAGTTTCTTTGCTAGCAATTGGTCCTTGCTCTATTGTAACTGTGCTTTTTACTCATTAAAATTTTCTTCCAGGGAAAGCATTTCCTGTTCTGCCTTACTCTATTGTTCTAGAAGTGTGCTCTGTACTTGTGTCAAAGCTTGGGTGGCTTGCGCTGTGTCTTCTTGAGCTCATTGAAGGAGATCTTCAACTTTATCGGTGATGTGGTGTAATTGGGTGGGCTCATCGCCTGTTCCTGCTATTCCAATTGTCAAGGGTGCAGTAGAAGCTTCTCGAATGGACTGGAGTGTCTGTTGTACTTCTTGAAGTTCACCCTTGATTCGACTGAATACCTCCTCCTACTTCGCTCCTTTCTTTTCTACAATCTCTAGTGAAGCATCATTCAGCACAACGATTAAGAAGTCGAAGTCGTCCGGTGTGAGGGTAGTCTTAAACATAGTCTGGGTGGCCTTAGGTTTCTTTCGGGATGAGGGCTTTGGTGGGGTAATCTTCCTTTTCTTGGAGGGATCCTCCTCCTCTCTAGGCGGAGTAACCTTGCCTTTGTTTTTCTCAACTTCTGTGCCACCTAGTTCTTCACCATCACCTCCCTATGCAGGTGAGATCGAAGTAGTCTTCATGGATGTGCTATGGACATCTTGAACTTCATCATCCTTCTTAGTCTTGCTCGGTCTAGGTGTATCCAGCATAACTTTAGGGCTATCCATGTCAGACATTTCTGCGGGGTCTGCAACAACAAGGAGGTTCGCCTACCATTCCTTGGTAATCTGCTCCAGGTCTTCTTATGTCAACTTGTAGTACAATTGGAGCTGTTGGTTGTGCTCATCAGCACACACTGTGATATAGGTGAAGTGGTGGTCCGCACTGAATTTTATCAAAGGTATAAATCTATGAAGTGTGTTTGGGGTGAGGCATGGTGTAGACTGGATTGCATTCTTCAATTGGTTGTAATAGGCATGGAATATGACATTAGACTGCCACTGCTTGTTCATGTTGTTGGAGTACCATAGCGTACAGAACTTCGTGACCAGTGGTTCAAAGGGTTTGATCTCCAGAAAAGTGGCACCTTCTGGTAGCTCCTAGGTGATGAAAGAGATTATTATGAGTAACCAACCTAAGTGGAAGTCATACCCTTGGTATTGCGCTTCTCTGCAATCAAGATCTAGCTGGTTTACAAGGTACTACACCCAGTTCATATGTAGTCCCTCGACGCACTTCCCTGCGAGGTCAACTACGAATCCAGTCACTTGTGTTGGTATGTTCTTGTGAACTAGCTTTCCCACTATCAACTAACAGGCAAGGAACATTGTGCCACTCTGGATAGAAGCTACCTTGTAGCCTCGCATGCCTTCTCGACATTGCCATAAGTTTATTTTATCCTCTGCACTAGTGCTCGGTCTGAGGTCTTTACAGGGTAAAACTCATGTGGGTCAGGGCCTTGCATACTAAGTCATGTGATCCGATTGATCAAGGTCGGATCCATAGTGATGTGGGGGTCCAACCATAAGTATCCTCCATGGTAGCAGGACAACAACAACTTGACGCATGCGTTGACTTCCTAGTGTCTGCCGAAGTGCAAGATCTTCATTACATTAAGCAATGTGGGTTGCGCAAGGTTCAGGGTACATGACTACAATAAAATATTAGAATTCTTGCCTTTGTTCCCGGTTAAGTACTTATGCGGGGCTAACATGCTGTAAACTTTACGATCTCCAAGGTTAAAATCACTAAATTTCAGTGTTGCGAGCTTATCCTGGTCAGCACGAACTGCACACACCCCTTTCGAAAGGTAATCGGTGATCAAAGTGTACTCGAAGTCTCGAGGTACACTGTCACAGTTGATGGCACTGCTTAGAGGTGGTAAGTAAGTAGGTAGAATGAGTGGGATAAGCTTGGCATTTGTGATGTCATCCTTGTGCTTGGTCTATTTCTCATTGGTCGGTCAGGATGGACCAGTGCAAGCAGGGGAAGGGGAGGCCCGGAGTCCTCTTGTTGATGATGATTGGACTCCTGTAGATAATCCATTCTCCGACATAACTCTCTCAGTCATTAATTCAATCAAAACTTCAACCACTTTCTCAGCAGCGCTGAGCTCGTCCGGCATACAAGCTTGGGTCAACTAGATCGGGTGTGAAATAAATTCAGAGACTACAGTGAACGGTATGGGAACAAGGCAATGATCACAGGGTGAAGTAATATCAGGTTTTTGGCTCAAATTATCACTTAGAAAAAAGTATTCTCGGTGCATGGAGTGACGAACTAAGTAGGGAAACTTAGCAACGGTCTGCTTGCAATGGGTATGAGGTTGCATTAACTTATGTTCTGTCCGTTATGGAATGGTCAAACGACCTAGTGGTGAGCCATAAATTCTTTCTGACCAATTCAGAGCAGAATTTGAATGGTTATATTGGCTTCCAATGGCTATATTACTTCGCCTTGGTGAAGTGGCATATATTGTTGTTCTGATATCCCGATGAAGCTCCAATTCTGCAAAGTGTCTTGCTGCGAGGTACCCTCTGGGATCTTCTGTATTTTTTCAATCTTAGCCTTCTTCTTACTTATCTTTCTATCCTTCTTTCCAGTGAGCTTCATCTCAGTGATTTTCTTCCCATTTTGATTCTTATTTTCCTTGGACATAGTCACTTCGTGTTGGTGAGATTCTCTCCTAGGGTTTAGGTATATCACTTCTTCTTTGTCTAGGGTAGAAATTTCATCCTTTTGTGTAGCTCTGGCCTCAACATTTGGGCTTCTAGTGTCAGATGGATTTGAGCGGTTCTCTTGTTCTTCTATCAATTGTGCGATCCTTTTAGTCATGAAATCTTTTAACTCTTATCTCTACTGTTTTAAAACCTCTTCTTCTTCCTTCTTTCTGGCTTGATCTCTTTCAATCCAAGGTTTTCCGAGTAACATAGTAAACGGGACGTTGTCCTCAATGAATTTGATAATCTCAAAATCTTTTTTTATCGAAGTTCCATTGACTGTCATAGATATTTGAGCGAGTTTTCCACATAACATCATCAATTTTCCTCTAAATAGCCCTATTCCTCCCAAGGAAGGAATCATGGCAGGATTCCCTATAGCTTCCCAAGTTCTTTCTGGCATAATGTTCACTTGTGTTTCTTCATCAAGAGTACAGTCAATGTCAAAGTCCCCTATTCTTTCTTCCACTTGCTCCTTTTCTTTGAAGATCTCTGGCAATCAGACATCTTTATGTTCCTTCAGGGTTTCTTTCATCTGTATTAATACTTTCTCTGATTCTTGTTGGGTTTCTGCCTTTTTTGGATCTTCTTTATGGTCTTCTTGATTCAGATTTATCCTTTCAAGCTTAGCAATCATTCTAGGGAAATCCAATACCTCATGGTCTCTAGATTTGCAACAGAGACAACTAGGTATTCTACCAGGGCATTCCTTAGCTATATGGCCCAGTTTTATGCAACTGTAACATATGATTAATCCTTGCTTTATTTTAAATGATCCCCAGCCTCTTCTGTACTGTGCACTAGAATCATGATAACTAACCCACATAAAATTATTTCTAGGATCCTGCATCCATTTGTTAGTCCAAACATTCTTTCTATGCATAGTTATAACATATCTATCATGATACTTATCAGATCTATTCATATCAAACTTTCTTTCATCTATTAATTCCCTATTTTTTAAGCTAGGACGAAATCTATCAAACATACATAGATCCATGCTCTAGAAACAAAAAATTTTACTTATCTTACTTCTACAGAGCACAAAGCTTCCAGATCTAAGAAATTTTGACTATTCTTACCTTTATTAGAGCACAGATCTTACAGATATTACCTCTTTTCTGTAGATCTGACCTCTTTCTTTAGGAAATTCTCACTTTTACTTTTCTTAGAGCACAGAGCTTTCTTTTGCACAAAGTTTCTTCTTCCTCAGTTCCCAACAATCACAGTTTCAGGTCTCGGCAACAAAACCATTTGTTGGAACAGGGGCAGACCTAGGGTTCATCGCTCAAGACAACACCAAAAAAGACCTAAGTACCAACCCTTTTGGCAACACCTGCGAAGCAGATGAAGTCTCACTCAAGGTAGAGGCAGGGGTGGTTGCAAGACTCAAGTGTCTGCAACCTTAGCTGGGACACAGATCTGTGATTATATCATTTACAGAGCACGTAACATTGATCATTTGTCAATATTAAACCCTTGTTCTACTTCACAGATAGCACAAAGCATCGCGGTGTACACTCAGATCTACAATATTTCAGCACTTAACCATAGTAACCCAGATCAGATCCAGTAGATCAACACTAAGCATCCTCATACACATCAGATCTAACAATCATATATATCTAAGAACAAGAGAGCATAAGTGGATATATCAAAGCACATAGCATAAGAAAAAACACATTGAATCAAAGCACATAGCATAACACACAAATTTATGTGGTTCACCCCCACCCCGGGGCTACGTCCATAAGAGCTTCTTCTTTATTATCATCTTCAATCTGTTACAAGCACAAAGCCTCTAAAACCCTTCTTCACATAGGACAAAAGATCTACACAACTCGCTAGATCCTTCTTCCTTTTGTTACAACACTTAGCTTTTTATAGCAACCTCACAATAACTTTCACTTAGCCTTGCAAGCCTTAAATAGTTCACACAAAGCACTTATTCAACATCACATAGATGCACTACCAATTTCACTAAGCAATCATATCTACTCTTTCTTACATTGCCTATCTTTCTATTTATACATTAAAAAAGTGGGCCTAATCGTGGGCAAACCCATGGGCTGACATCCCTTTCCCATTACTTTAACCCAAAACCCTAAAAGTGCCCAAAAGTGGACCAAGATCCCATGATCTCTGCTTCGCCTGGCGGTCCATCTTTGACAGGCTGTCAAAGTCCAAAAACGGTCAAATATGACCAAGTGTTCCTCGAAACTTGGTCAAGGGCCAACATGAAGTCACCATAGTAGTGATCTAGAGAGATCTAGACACTCATTGATAGAAACTAAAGTAATCTTCCACGTAGTCATAGTTAACTGATCCATGCAATCATTAGTTAAGTGATTCATAGGTGAGAGAAACACGTGAAAATTTTTGGTGACAAAATCGAGGTTTCCATGGATGAGTGACTTCCACTAGTATAATTGAGTGTAACTAAATGTAACTAACTCTAAACTGAAGAGGAACACCCTATTTTGTAGGGGAATATTCTCTAGAGAGAATATTCTCATCTAAGGAATCCTTCTCAACATTGGACTATCAACCTTAGGAAAAGAATTACCTAGGTGAGTGCGTAATACCTCCAACTCCCCCCATGAACACTACTAGGGTGTAAATGATGAATGGGTCCCTCCAACCAAGGCCATGTTAGGTACCAATTAAAAAATGCATCTAAGAATGAAACACTGAAAAATAAAGGAAAGAGGGAAAGCCTCATGGAAGAAAAAAAATCCTCAAAGTACAATGCATCAAAAAATAATAAGAAGGAAGAAAGGAAGTTACTAAGAAATTGTGTCCTTCAATATAAGACGATCGCACACGAAGTGATATTCCTGGCGAGAATAGGCCTGGTTAAGTCCTGAAAGAAATAATTTCCTATGGGTTAGTTGATCGTTGTATTAGGGTGAAAGCGATAGGCGAATCCCCACAACCAAATGTTACTTACAGAAATGAACTAATTAAGTGTGCAATGTAAATGGTAATTGAATAATGAAAATAAACCTACATATAGACATATGTTTATTTTTTTGTAGGTTACAACTTATGCAAAAATACAATAAGTAAATGAAATCCCTTTCTCATACATATTAAACATTTATGATATCTGGGTACGCAAATACTTGGGATGTAATTATGCATGAATTATAATCGAAAGAATTGCAAAATTCTCTACAGGAAAACCTACAGTACATAGAGTATAAATATTTCAATAGGTATTCATAAGAATTTGTAAGTCGATTTGGTCTAATTTCTACATGTTAAAGCACTGGAATAAATTGGAAATAACACTGTTTAACACAGAGAAAATTTTGGAAGGTAGTATGAAGGGCGTGAAAGCCCCAAATGAAACGAAAGCATTTTGGAACCCTTAAGTTTACATATACTCGTAAATGCTTGTGTCCTGTGGAGGCATAAGCCAGAGTCACGAACTGTGTGTTCGTCAATCCCAGACCCATTCTCATGTACGCATGCCAACCCTCCTAATTGTTTAGAGTCCCTTGGAGGACGAATTTTGTTAAGCTCAGGAGAGGTAGTGCAGATCGGTACAGGTCCTCTGCGAGTCAAACCGAACCCAGAACTCCTTAAGTCCTGGACAAGCTCAAGAAGGATCGCACTGTTGTGTGCAAGAATCCTGCATGGAGTGCAAAGGTCGAGAAACCCCCTTGGAGGTTTCAGAGCGTATGAAATTTCAAAAGTGACAAATAGACTGTGATCGAAATCGATATGTGACAAGTTAAGTTTCTAAAAAATCGTTTAAAAGCATTTAGATATGCAACTTGCTTGTATGTGACATGTTAAGTTTGAATAAAATCCAAATGATATTTGAAATTTCGTCTGAAAATGTTTTATTCTAATTAGAATGAAAATAAATTTAAATTTTTGTTTAAAAAAATACATTCTATTAAAATAATATACAAAATATACAATATTAAAGTAAACTAAGTTTATTTATTTTTTATTTAATTTTGGTGTTCATCATAGTGATATGAATTTTCCTTACAATGTTACACTTGAATTTACATATATGTTGATGAATTTTCCTTACAATTTTACACTTGAATATATATTGATTTGTTGTTTATCATTGAATTTTTTTGGATTGATAAATTTTTTTTACATTTTTAAAAGTTTCTTTAATTTATATATACATATTGATTTGTTGTTTATGATTGAATTTTTTTATACTAAATGATGAAAAATACATTTTAAGAAATTTAAAATAATGTTTTGTTAAAATAATGGAGTAATGTTTAGATTTGAATATTTTTTTTCATTTAGTTAAAATAAATATGGTAAAATATGCAATAATAAAATATATAATAGTATAATAAAATATATAATAGTATAATGAGATATATAGTACTGTAGTTATGAATAGTATTAACCGTATGTTAATATGTCTTTTTTATGAATTTATTAATTTAATTAATGAAAATATCTAATGAAAATATTCAGTGAACATTTTGATATAAAAAATTCATTTTGTAATTTAAATTATTAAAATAGTTTTTAAAATTTTATAAAGTTTAAACATGGTTTGAATATTTTTGTTAACGAAGATTTTGACATTTTAGAAGGGGTTGAGGTAAGCTTAGGATTAGTAGGTTGAGAGTGGAGAGGGGTTAAATTTTGAGATGTTTTTGTCTTTTAAAGTTTTGTAGTTAATGTTTTTTTTTTCAGAGAAAATTGCACATTATATTTATGATAATATAATCTTTTTACAACGATTGTCTTATTACATAATCCTTTTACAACGATTGTCTTATTACAAGACTTGTGATTCCAGACATAACTATACTTCTATAACATTCACTATCTCATCACAAGACTAGTGTTTCCCGACAAAAAAAATTAGACATCTATCCCACATGGGTCCTAAACCATTACAAAAGAGACTATAAAATCTCAGCTATAACCCATAGCAAAAAAGTTCATGCTCCAAATACAAGCCACTGCAAAGTCACCATACTATTACTAGAAAGCCATTATAAAAAACTAAAGGATCCAAGATTACAACTTCAGGATAAAAATAGGACCCTCTTGTCCACCAGGCCATCTGTTGTATGTGATATGACCCACTGGTGAGTTTTATGCTATTTTTGACAAACCATCAGCCACAGTATTATTTTCTCAATACATATGAGTGAAAGAAATTGACTTGAAAAAGGCAATAAGTCAATTATTTTATTTTTCCAACTCTCCAGATTGGTGGTAGAATACATTTACCTTTAAGCCAATTTATGACAATCATATAGTCCCCCATCAAATGCAAATCCTGAATACCGAGGCTTTTTGCTAAAGTGATGGCTGCCCATGCTCCCATAAGCTCCGCCTTCGAATTAGTGCCTGAGATATAGTTTAAAGTCCAACGATATTCCACTAGATTATTTAATTTGATAACTCCTCCTGCTCCACACCGATTTCTATTGAATTGCGAGGCTCCATCGAACCATGCTAGTACCTTGTCTTCAGGGAAAGTAATCGGTTCAGATCTTTTTGAAGAGGTCACTGAAAATATCTGCTTCGAGACTACAGATCCTGTTGCAAGAAAAATAATTCTTTTTGCCGAGGGTAATCTATCTTCAAAAAGTTTTTTGTTCTTGTCTTTCCATATAAACCAACAGATGAGTGCAACAAACTCTCTGATTGGTTTATTCTGAAAAGACCAGTTATGTAAGCACTCTCTAACAGAAACTCCATTCCATCCATTTGCTAAATTTAAACTCCATTTAATTTCTTCCTAGATAGAAACAGTGAAAGGGAAACTAACAAATACATGTTGGCTCGACGCTTCATTTGTTCCACACAAACAACATATGCCAGGACCATACCAACCCATCCTCTGAAGGTTTTCCCAAGTAAGAACCGTATTCTCCATCAATAGCCATAAGAAGAGTTTGATCTTTAGTGGGCAACTCCATTTCCATAATTGAATTCTCCAACCTTCTTCCTTCCCTGGCCAGAATTTGTTTGAAAGAGTATTGTAAACGTTCTTAACAAAAATAATACCAGTGCTATCATCTCCTATCCATGTAAGTTTATCAGGATGATCCTTTAGGATAATGCTAGCATGCAGTAGTAGATTCCTGTAACTTTTCCACTCATAGCCCAGGTCCCCTTCCAGTTCCAGATCGTTGTTCATGACCCAATTATGCCCCAGCAAACTTAATGATGATGGTCGACTCGCTTGAAAAAGAAAGAAAATATGTTTTTTGTTTATTTCCAGAATTAGGTCCTCCAATAGCAATGAAGCTTCATTCAAACCACTAATGCAATCTCTACCAATAATAATTTCTTTTCCCAAACCAAGAGTCCAAGCTATTCTGTCAAGAATAATTGGCATTATGTTTAGAATATTTTTCCATGATTGTGATCCAAAGGGAGTAAAGCTCACAACCGATCTCAACCAAGTAATTACTGGGACCTGAGGTAGATATTTCTCTTTGATAACCCTTTTCCAGATCCCGAGCTTCATTAAGGCATGCCATAAAGTATTAGTAGCCAGAGCTCTATAAAAGATAAAGATATTACGTAAGCCCCATCCTCCAAGTTTCTTGGGAAAGATGATAGCACTTCTTTGATTTATTTCCAGCCCACATATAATCATAACTAAGTCTATGTAACTTAGTTAGCACTGTTACATAAATATGGGCAAGTGTCATCCAATAGACCGATAAACTCTCAAGCACAACTTTTATAAGAATTAGGCGACCTCCCAAACTGAGCCACTTATTACACCAATGATTGATCCTCATCTCAAACCTGTCAACTAACCACTGCCAATCCATGGTTTTATAGCTTCCTGGTTTCATCAGATAACCCAAATATTTAAAACCACAGTTAATATCTTTAACAGAATAACCGAGAACATCTACAATTCTTTGAAGAGAACCGAAGTCGACACACGCATGCAAAACTAAGGTTTTTTGGTTATTTATGATCAAACACGATCCCTGACAAAACACTTGAAGTATACTTTGAATTTTCTCCCACTCGGCTAAAGAAGCTTTTGTCATAATAAGAATGTCGTCCACAAAAAGTAAATGGAGGATCCTAATCTTACTGGATACTTTAATCCCTGTTATCTAACCCTCTGATTTAGCTTTCTTTAAAGCTAGACTAAGCCCCTCCATTAATAAGATAAATAGTAAAGGAGATAGCGGACAACCCTGTCTCAAACCCTTGCTACTTTTAAAGAAATTAGTTTCCTCTCCATTTATTAAAGTAGCATATGTAGTGGAAACTACACAAGCCATAATCCAATTCGTAGTCTTTAACCCAAAACCACTTTGATGAAGTACCAGCCTTAAAAAATCCCAGCTAGTAGAGTCGTAAGCCTTCCTCAAATCAATTTTAAGGATCAATTCTTTCATATTCCTTTCTCTAATGCTGTGAAGACATTCCTGAGCTGTTCCTATAGCATCCAAAATTTGTCAACCTTTGAGAAACTGGCGCTGTTCTTTTGAAATTATTCTAGATAGAATAGGTTGAATCCTTTTAGCGATGATTTTAGAAATGATTTTGTAACAGAGGTTACAAAGAGAGATTGGTTTGAAATCATTGAATACTGTAGGTTTATTGAATTTTGGAATCAAAGCCACAAACGTGGAGTTGATCGAAGGTATGATCTCCCCTTTCATCCTCATTTCTTCGACCATATCCACCAAGTCCTGAACAACTAGCTCGAAAAAGAAATGGTAGAATTCAACAGTCCAACCATCCGATCCAGGACTTTAGTCTCTGAAAAAACCTTTAATAACTTCAAATACTTCATCCTTTGTTACTCCTTTTTCTAAATCTTGAACCTCCATAGTAGTTAGAAAAGTAGGATATAATCTAACTGATTCCAGTCGTTCCTCCATGAAAGACTGATCAATGTCATTGTAAAAAGAGCTAAAATGTCTGACTGCTTCCTGTTTTATAGCTTATTGACCGAAGTGAACATTTCCTTTCTCATCGTTGATTTCCCAGTAAACTTCTTATTTCTCCTATGGCTAGCATATAGATGGAAAATCTTTGTATTTTTTTCTCCACTCTTGATCCATATCGCCCGAATTTTTTGACGCCAACTCTCCTCTTCTGCCAAAAGGAATTGGTTTCTTTCAACTTCAATCTTAGACAAATTTAAAGAATCCTCCATAGTAGTGATACCCAAACTTATATTGGTGTAGACTGAATCAATAGCTTCCTCAATTTTTGACAGGTCTTCCTGATCTTTTTTTCTTTTTTCTTTGGCCCATTCCTTAACTCTTACTTTCAACAATGATATCTTTTTGGCCAGCCTCTTTTGAGCTCCGACTGTAATTAAATGTCGGGGGTCATTCCAAACCTGTCTGGCAATATTCCCGAAAGTATCATCCTTTAACCACTACGGGTTTAATTTGAAAGGAGAAGCTATTGTTGCAAAACAAGATCTAGATTCCATCAACACAGGAGCATGATCAGACAAAAAGGGATACTCAACCCAAGTTCGAAACTTTTGAACTGTTGAGATAAGAGATTCAACAACTAAAAAATGATCAAGTCTCTTCGAAATACATGCATCACATAATCTTCCATTTCGCCAAGTCGCCAGTTTTTTTGGCAGAGATACATCCACGAGACCATTCTTTTGAAACGGGGCTTTGAAGAAGCAAGCTAAAGAATCCAAATGAGTTGACAAGCCCCATAATTCATCTGAGGAAGTAATTAAGTTTATATCACCTGCTAGAATTAAATCATTGAGGCTTAGAAGACCAACATCCTCTAAATCTTGCCAGAATAATTTACAGTCCTGACAGGGTCGATATAGATTAAGAAAAGAAAGCTTCCTCTTGTCGACTTTTGAGAAACCTGACAATAAGATGCCACCAATACATAAGTAAGGCACCAAGTCGAAAAAGGAAGGATCCCAAGACACCAAAAGTCCTCTAGAAGTTCCAACAACAATAACCGCACAGACACACCAATCAAGTCTTAGTTTGATCATGAAGGATCTGGATTTTTCGGCTAACATCAACATCTCTTGAAGAAAAATGATATTCAAATAAGTTTTACTTAGTTATATACGAAAGGAGGCCAATTTAAGGGGCCCTCGAACCCATATTATATTTGAGGAGAGAAGAATCATGGCTTAACCCTGGCTTGGGCCTTTATGTCTCTAAGCACCCTTTATTGAGAAGAAGAAGCAGGGGTTTCTAAAGCATTGTTTCTTAAAATTTGGATGAGATGAACTTTTGAATATTTTTAATTTTATATTATTTATTTTTTGAATTTTATGTGTCTATTTTTATCTTTATCTTTTTTTTATTTGTATCATTTTTTTTATTTAATGTCTTATTTATGGATGTATTTATTGGTTTATTTTATTTATTTATTAGTTTATTTTATTTGTATCATTTATTTTATTTAATGTCTTATTTATGGATGTATTTATTGGTTTATTTAATTTATTTATTAATATATTAGTTATTGACTTTTTAATAATGTTATGTATGAAAAATGTAAATTGATTTCTGGTGCATATATAATTGGTATGTATATTTGAGGATATATATTGCTTTTGATATTATTATTGATGTGTATTACACCTTTTCATATCATATATAGTTAAGTAGGGCTTCCCTAAACTTGCAAAGCCTCATTTTTCCTATTTTTAAAAATGGGGATAGAAACATTTCCTCTAATTATAGGACCATCATGATTAGTCCGATTTTAACCAAGCTTTATGGAATTATTTTGGAAAAAAAGATTAGCCTTTGGATAGAAATTCACTGTAAAATATCTAAAGGTCACGTTAGATTTATGATATATCATTCAAGTGTGGACCATCTTGTTAACTTTAAGATCATTGCAGAGGAGTTCCAAAATACTAAAATTGATCATTTTTGTAGTTTTGTTGACTTTAGAAAGCTTTTGACATGGTTCCTAGGGAAAACCTTTGGAATAGGTTGGAAGAGATAAAAGTTCCTCTCAAGTTGAGGGTTGTTGCAATAAGGATGTATGAGAACATTATTGCTAAGTTTAAAAACATTGAGGGCTGGTCGAAAAAGATTGACAACAAATTGGAGTCAAACAAGGTTGTCCCTTGTCCCCTACCCTTTTTAGCATATACATTGACAAGTTAGAAGATTGCTTGGAAAAATAAGGTTGTGTTAGCCCTACTCTCATTGGTATAGTAATCAATCTTCTTCTTTGAGTCCCCGTGATCTTGAAAGCCAACTAAGAATACTCAAAGATTTGTTTCTCCAATATGGGTATGACTATTAATACGGATAGGACTAAGATCATGCTTATTAAATCCAATAAGATCACTTATGATACCTTCATATATGACAACAACTTGGAGGAAGTGACTTCATACAAATATCTTGGAATTGATATTCACCACAATCTCAACTAGAATTATAGCATTGAGAAAAGGATTATTGGGGGATGTAAAGATTAATATGGGCTTAAAAACATTTGTAAATCAGTGAATCATTGGAGTTGGGATAAGAAGAAACTCATCTTTGAGACTCTTGTTACACCTGTTATTCTTTATGGATGTGAAGTCTGGGGATGTAGTATCTCTCATGAATCCTGGAGAAAGATAGAGAAAATACAAAATTATTGTATAACCTATAATCTCAAAATTAAAGGAAATGCGCTCTATCTCATCCTCCTCTTAGAAACGAGCCTCTCCCCCATTGAGACCACGACTATGAATAGAGACCTTATGTATAAGAACAAGTTAAACAACATGGACGACTAGAGGCTTCCTAAAATTGCTTCAAAATTGATTTGTAACCACCATCTACTCAAGCAAGGATGGCATAAATATGCCTAGTCTTGGATAAACTATTGGGGAATTATCGAAGACACCATTTTGCAGAATAAAGAAACTATTAAAAATATCATCAAATCAAAATTTAAGCAGAAAATGTGGTGTGATAAAGAGTTAGAAAAAAAAAAAAATTTAAGGTATTATAAGGATGTAATCAACCCTAATCTAGAAGATAAAAATTATCTATCTATTTTGACAAGTGTAAAGAAAAAAATAAGCATTGCTAAGATAAGAACAAATTCTCATGAGCTCCATAGTGAAACATAGCATTGGTCAATTCCTAAAATGCCATGGGTTGAAAGAGTGTGTCACCTTTCTGACACTAAGAAGGTTGAAGATGAAAAGAAATTTCTCTTAGATTGTCCAGCCTATACCCAGACTAGACATCATTTTCAAAATATTTGTCACAATACCAACCTTCCTAACCTCTTAACTCAGCAAAACTGTGGTGATCTTGGAAATCTTCTCTTAATGCTTTTCGAGCACAGAAACAAAATTCTAAAGAATCACAAGTAACCACTTACCCTCTTAAGGTCCGATAGACCAATTCGATCTTAGTGGACATTAATCATCATCATCATCATCATCAATTGTTGATATTGTTGGGTGTTTTTATACTACTAATTATTGATTCATTTGATTCAATGGTTGGTTGATGTTGTAGTTTATTAAATATATTACGAGTATGTTAATACTTAACATTATTAATTATTACCATTGATATTTGTTTCTCTACTTGTACATTAATTTTGAGATGTATCAATCATTAAGTGTAGTATTACACTTATAAAAAAAGGCCATATAATGTTTCACTCTAGTAATAAGGAATTATTTAATTTGGATTGTGATTGCAAAAACTTATAATCATTTAATGTCATATAATGTTTAGCTCTTTTTCAAGATGAATTCTTTGTTGTTTTATGGAATATAATATGTTGATTAAATATGTTTATACACTTCATTAAATGATTCAATTAATGATTGCATGATTTAATTATTATTTTTAAATCAAAATATTTAATTAAATCTTTATTAAGTTATGAAAACAATTATAAATTTGTATACTAAATATAAAAAAAAATTAAAAAATACCTTACACTAACATTGACCTTATACTAGTTGTTAATATTAATCTTAGTAAAAGAGAAAACATGCAGACATTATACTTTAAAATGCTTCATAATTCGTTAAAGAGCTTGAAGTTCGGGAAAAAAATAATTTTGTTTTTAAGATGATGCATGTATTTTGTTGTTAACTTTATACATCTAGCACCATAAATGAAGAAAAAAATGACTTTGTTATTGTATTAATATTTTGTAATATAAAGTTTTGGTGATATCTAACCATGTTTAAATATAATGGTTAAACACCTTTTTGAAATCACCACTAATTATATTGTATCATATAACTATACCAAAATGTGAAATCTAATTAGTTTGGTTTTTAAACTATTTATATTTATATTGTATCATATAACTATACCAAAATGTGAAATCTAATTAGTTTGGTTTTTAAACTATTTATATTATTTTTGTAAGTTGATGAAATTACTTTGTAATTTTTTTTTAAGTAAGAGGATTAAATTACACATTAAGATCTTTAAAAAAAATAGAGTTGGATTCATAATAAAAATAGTAAGTATTAGAGAAGAATACATAATAAAATGGTCAAACATAATAGTTGGTTTTGGAGGGAATGCATGTTAACTTCCTCCATGGCTATGATCAATTCAAGGTTTTGTACTTCATCCTTTAATGTATTGCACTATGTATCGTCTATGTGCTTTATGGTTATTGAATCTATTAGACTCTAGATAACTCTTGGCTTAGCTTTATGTAAGGCATGCCACCATTGCAACATGGCTAGATATTTACAACCAAAGATCTTTTGAATCTCTAGAATTATAGGCATGTGACTCAATATCTTATGCGGACCATTTTTATCAATTTTTAAATTTGTAATATTTTTCATACCCACATTCTAAACAAATTAATGTGTTATTGTTTTTTCCTGTATAAGAATCTAACCATTTGGATAAGCACAACAAGAAGAGTTGTCAACACCCAACCTTTTCAGTAGTTTCTTTACTTCTTTGAAAATGCCAAGGAAGACATTATCACTTGAAAGTACATAATATTTTAATCACCTACCATTACCAAGCAATATAAATGTACATTGTCACTAAGCATACATACAATTCCCTTTCTTGTTGATTGTGTGACAATTTTCATTAAAATATATGTGACTTATTAATTATTTATGTTAGTAGTACCAAGCAACACTAGTCTAACACACCATATATTACTTTCATGTTGTATAGTTACATGGTTTCCACTATTTGGGTGGATCTTGACCATGTCCAAAGAGAGGGGTTATGGAAGCATATTTTAGGCTTTTGAAGAAGGTATCGACAACATGAACATCATCACTAAGCTCATCTTGCTGGAATGCATTTAAAAACAGTCACTACAAATCATGAGCATCTTGTAAGAGGTCATCCATACTAAGATTTGTATCATTCTTTTCATTCCTAACATTTGAAGAACAAGTGGTATTGTAAACATTATGAATTGGTGACTTTGGACATAGTGGGAATTGAATAGGTGGTTGATCCAACCATGCATGGTATGCTCCCTCTCTAATATGTGCTCATTTAGTATCCTTGAGTTTACATAGTAGTGGGGTGCAACGATAGATGATAGACATGTCACTCATCATCCAAATCTTGATTTCAAAATATTGAACACTAATTAGTAAACAAAATGCATTTAGTATTTTCACACATTAGACCAAACAATTATTAGAAGTATGGAATTTTTTTCCAATACAAATGCAACCAACCACTTTAGAAAACAAAGGTTGAGTTGAGCAAGAAATTTACATTAATTCCATTGAAAATAAAAATGTACAATTCATCAATGATCTTTTCCTTATGACCCAAGGGGACACCTAGAGATAGTCCCAATGCAAGTTGTGTTTGATGAGTAGTCTATGAAAGTTATAGTTTATTAATAATTTATCACTTGGAGACATGCTATGTATTTCATGCATGAAAAAAATATTTACGCCTTCGTTTTCATAAATAATTCTTTGTCATTGGAGTGTTCATCAAATTATAAAATTGCATTGAATAATGAACACCTACAACTATTTATTAACCTTGTAAAGTTTCCATGAGAGTATGGATGACCATCGATAATAACAAGTTCTTGTCAAATTTTCTGGAATAATAATCATCCGTGCACATACTATGCATTTAAATACTATGTTTGTATTTAACATATTCAAGTAATTAGAATGATTATAAAAGAACCACAAAATGGCATAAGTCGTACTTATTATTTGGGAGGAATGAACACATGTGAAAAGATAATCAACTCAATATTTGTAGCATTTAGTTTAGACTTGGAAATCGTGTAATTATTACCACACAAGGAAAATGTAGTCCCAACATCAATCAAAGGTAGGGAAGACAACCAACCCCCATAGAGAGAATGATTTAAAAGGTTTAGTATGCACTTTTCATTTGCACATGAAGATAGAATTTCTCACTCCACTCTAACAATTGAAATGACCTTAGTGTGTACTTGGACATTATAGGTCTCATCTAGTGTACAACTTTTAGGACCTCGTAGTGGTGAAATTTTGGCTATTATTGATATCATAATTAGGCTCACTAGAACTCTTGATTGAATCAATAGGAGAGTAACAAACCTAACCCCTCGAATCCTCATAGACTGATGATATGTCGAAAATTCCCCTTTACTAAATTTTTGGTCTCGGTTTTGGAGCCCCTAAGATACTTTCGTCCATCGTGGCGCACAAGAGGAATTATTCTCCTACACAACGTGCAACTATGACAAATCCATAAATTTTTCACCCTTCCTCGCTCAATGATTCTTTAGCAGAATATTGTTACATAGACCAGGGATAAATTTCTCTGATCAAATAAATATGATCCATCCAGCTCAACCAAATCAATGGTCATCGATGAATCAGGTTCCTTCCCCATCGAGAAAGCAGGTTACACAACCCATTCTTCATTTGCGATCGAACTTTTTCGATGGTGCTACCCTCGATAGATCCAACAGTCTTCGGGTTAAGATAGAAATGGTCCCGATATGTTCGGCACCTCAAACTATGTGACACCTAACTCCTTGCTCATCCTTTACTTAACATGTTTGTGGGTGGGGTCTACAAAAAATATATGGTTGTGATCGTAGTAGGATACCTTACCCACATATCAATGGCCCCTATCCACTCAAAACTTTTTCCATTGGGATGTGATCACTCCAAGTGATCACGCGACCTCATGATCGATTCTTATCGATGAGAGTCTCTCTGATGGATCCAACAACCCTTAGATCCTCACATTCAATGGTCAGGGATCATCCAGACCTAATATCTTCTAGGTACTTAACTAGAATCACCACTTCAATGAGATTCCTTCTTTGAATGGATCATTCCAAATAAAATGGCTCGGGACCTATTGACTTCCACACTGATAGATATACATTTCTCCTTATCCTCGAGCTCTTGACATCACACATTTCCCATCAAAAACTCCTCCTACGCATTCTCCCAATCTTTCCCAACATCTATTCTCCCAACACACTTGTTGGCTTAGTTCTTAAGGCGTCTATGACCTAGATTTCATCAGTCCTTCCTCCGATAGATAAATGATTCACATCCTCTCATAACTCTCCCATTGAGATTTCACCAAGACTTTGGGTTTTGGGTTTTGGGTTTTACCTTTTGATAGGCTTATCCCAAAGCTTGGATCTTTGATGAATGATCAAGATCTGCTCCTTCTGTCAAATCAATGGATATCATTCCTCTGGGTTTGAATAAAGGATTTCAATGGGGATATGGGTCATTTATAAACTTCTCATCCCCATAGTATTTCCAAGAACACTCCTGCAAGGGTTTAAATAAAATCCTCCAGGCTCCTAAACCACTTCCAATCAAGCAAGAAACACTCTACCCAAACACCCAAATAGATATTTGTGTATCCTGCAAGCTTTCCATTTCGAAATACATGGGAAAACATAGGATTATTGGCATATACTAGCCTTCCTCATACATTTATCACAATTACTTATTTCAAGTCAAAAGTTAAAATTCACTCATCACAATCAGACTATTAACATGAATATAATACATTCTATAACCATTATTAAACAATCATAAACATTACAAGTACACATACTTATATGTTCAATAATGTCTTCCAACCAGCCAACTAACTAAGGGGAAATGCATTTCTAGCCAATCATAGGCTATGTTGCACTGTGTCTTTCTACAACATGCCACCCATGTTCCAAGCCATGATACCACCAGGGGACTTCCTCGATTGATTTCCACATCAAAGAATGGATCGGGAAGGTTACTCTCCAACACTCCATTGGAAACATCAGAAGTTTCCCTCTTCCCACCAAACTTAGGACCTCCATGAGTTTATTAGGAAACTTCCCAAATGGATTTCATTTTCACAAGGGAGCCGCTTTTCTACTACAAAGTACCTTAGAGACCTCACATTCCCAGTGTTAATTTATTTCCAATAAGTACCAAGTCGTGACCCTCTATTCCTCCAGTCTAGATACGGTTCTTCTCTGTTCTAGGGCGACCATTCAAATATTGGAAAAGTTTTCTATTTTGCTCAGGAAAACTTCCCAGTTTATTTATGTTTCTCAGAGTTGTGTGCATGAGCTCTATTACTCATTCACATCACCATGTATATTTTGTGAGTCTAAAACTCATCCTTGTGGGTGTTCTCTGTTCCTCTGCGTGTGTGAAAAATTGCATGTCTACGTGTGTCACGTCCCTATGTATCTATGTGCATTGTATTTGCATATACTTGTTGCTTTATATGTTTTCCCTCTTCCTCTGTATTCTTTATTCCTCATTGGAACATTCTCCTTACTCCTAGAGATCCCCAATGACTTATGTTAGAAGTAAACCCAAGTGAGGCTCTTGAATCAAAGGGTAAAATATTGCATTCTTCTAGATAATGTTGTAGTCGACCCTTCACTCTTCCAAGTACCAATTCAAACAATAGTTATATCTTCTCAAATACCCAACCTGATCACCATCAACAGGTTTCATGGGGTCGATAAATCCAAGTACATTAAACAACTTATGCATTCAAGTTATGCAGGTGCAAGTTGGATCATTGGTGAGATTCCTAATTTCTTCATTAAAAGTTCCCAGTTCCACCTCACTAGTCCCTCTCGTGGTATCATGGATAGTACTGCAAGGCTTCCTTCTTAGTCAACTTTCTGGTTTTTTCATTAATCAAAAACACAATTACATGCTCCATTAACCACAATACATGAAGTCTTAACATAATTAGATTCATAGGGTAAAGCGGGGTGTTACATTCCCATACCCCTTAAGGAAACACTGTCCTCGATGTTTTTAACACCATATATACAAATTTACATGGAAAAAATAAATGGGTATGCCATCCTCATGACATCCTCTAGTTCCCAATTGGTCTCATCATCTCCAAAGTGCTTCCATTGAACCTTGACTTGCATGACATCTCATTTCTATATAAATGTCTCTTTCCTTTCTAGGATGCATTAAGGCTTAGGATGGAATTCTCTCTCTGGTTCCACCTGTATCACAGTCCAATCAATAACATGATTAGAATCATGAATATACTTCTTTAATAAATATACATGGAACACATTGTACAATTGTGGTGAAAACCACACATAGAGTCTAACTAACAACAATTCATATAAAGCTTGCAAATTGAGAGAAGGAGAGAAGATATGAGAGAAAATAATCAAAAGAATTGTATTCATTGTATGAGTAAAATGGTAAAATACACATGATATACTCTACATGGATAAGTGAAGTGTTGGCACAGGGGCAGACCTAGGTTTCAATGCTCAAGAGCACACCAACAAAGCCCTAACTACTGGCCCTTTCGGCAACACCTGTGAAGCAGATGAAGTCTCACCCGAGGTAGAGGTAGGGGTGGTTGCAAGACTCAGGTGTCTGCAACCTTATCTAGGACACAGATATGTGATTATATCATTTACAGAGCATGTAGCATCGATCATTCATCAATATTCAAACCTTGTTCTACTTCGCAGATAACACAGAGCATTGCGGTGTACACTCAGATCTACAGTATTTCAGTTCTTAACCATAGTAACCCGGATCAAATCCAGTAGATCAGCACTAAGCATCCTCATACACATCAGATCTAACAATCATATATATCTAAGAAGCACAGAGCATAAGTGGATATATCAAAGCACATAGCATAATAAAAAACACATTGAATCAAAGCACAGATCATAACACACAGATTTACGTGGTTCACCCCCACCTTGGGGCTACGTCCATAAGACCTTCTTCTTTATTACCATCTTCAATCTGTTACAAGAACAAAGCCTCCAAAACCCTTCTTTGCATAGGACAGAAGATCTGCGTAGCTCGCTAGATCCTTCTTCCTTGCGTTACAACACTTAGCTTTCTATAGAAACCTCACAGTAACTTTCACTTAGCCTTGCAAGCCTTACACAGTTCGCACAGAGCACTTATTCAACATCACATAGGTGCACTACAAATTGCACTAAGAAATCATATCTACTCTTTCTTACATTGCCTATATTTATATTTATACATTACAAAAGTGGGCCTAATCGTGGGTAAACCCATGAGCTGACATCCCTTTCCCATTATATTAACCCAAAACCCTAAAAGGGCCTAAAAGTGGACTGAGATCCCGTGATCTCTTCTTTGCCTAGCGCTCCATATTTGTCAGGCTGTAAATGTCCAAAAATGGTCAAATATGACCAAGTGTTCCTCAAAACTTGGTCAAGGGCCAACATGCCCCCAACACTCACCTGTGACTCGTCCCGAGTCACTCTGGTCTGATCAATTCTTCCTTGAATGCCTCGAGCTTGGCTCAAGCTACTTTGACTTGTTGAAGTGTGACAACCTCTTTCTCAGTGAACTCTTGGATCACTGCGTCATTTATTGGCCCTTTCAAGCATTGTTCTGCAGTGATGAAAACCTATTCAAGCTCGACTCCACTACTTTCAACTTCAATGAATCGTTGACATGCCTTTTCTTGGATTGGTTGAACTCGTTGGGAGACTTCCATCACTTTACTTTGCAGCATGTGTACCTTTTGTTGTTCGGTGCATTGTTTTGGAAATCTCTTCATTCTTTCAACTGGGGTCAAGGCCTTCAGCTACGCCTGTAGTGTATTTGCGTGTTGCTTTTATTCTTGGAGTTTTGCCTCCAATGCTTGCAACTCTGGATTCTCTATGAGGTTCTCATTAGTCTAGGTGCTTCTAGCGCTCAACTGCTTGTATTCCAAGGCAAAGGTTTTTAATCAACCAACTGCGCTATAGTCAGTTGCCTCCCTTAGGTCTCTTGTTTCTTGAGGAGTCTCGAACACGGTACGAAG
The DNA here is from genome assembly GCA_009831015.1 of Picea engelmannii. Classification (NCBI taxonomy): domain Eukaryota; kingdom Viridiplantae; phylum Streptophyta; class Pinopsida; order Pinales; family Pinaceae; genus Picea; species Picea engelmannii. The sequence continues at coordinate 52,333 of ML801380.1, forward strand.
TTCCAGATATGCGATGCGCTACTGAAGTTGTTGGATTACTTCTTCAAGTTGTGCCGCCTACTGTGGGACACATTCTTCAATCTTCACTTCTATGATCATCATAGAGTGAAGTTCTTTGTGAACCATTTCCTGTACTTCAATTTTCTCTACTAGCAACAGGTCCTTGGTCTGCTGTAACTGTGCTTTTTCCTCATTACACTTCGCTTGCAAGGAAAAATTTTCCCATTCTGCCTTACTCTGTTGTTCTATAAGTGCGCTCTGTACTTGTGTCAAAGCCCGGGTGGCTTGCATTGTGTCTTCTTGAGCTCATCAAAGGTGAGCTTTGAATTTATTGGTGATCTGGTGTAATTGGGTGGGCTCATCGCCTGTTCCTACTATTCCAATTGTCAAGGGTGCAATAGAAACTGCTCGGCTAGACTGGAGTGCCTACTACACTTCTTGAAGTTTACCCTTGATTCAGCTGAATACCTCGTCCTACTTCACTTCTTTCTTTTCTACGATCTCTAGTGAAGCATCATTCAGCGCAACGATTAAGAAGTCAAAGTCGTTCGGTGTGAGGGTAGTCTTAAACGTAGTTCGGGTGGCCTTAGTTTTCTTTCGGGATGTGGGATTTGGTGGGATAATCTTCCTTTTCTTGGAGGGATCCTCCTCCTCTCTAGGCGGAGTAACCTCGCCTTTGTTTTGCTCAACTTATGTGCCACCTAGTTCTTCACCATCACCTCCCTACGCAGGTGAGATCGAAGTAGTCTTCGTGGATGTGTTATGGACATCTTGAACTTCATCATTCTTCTTAGTCTTTCTCGGTCCAGCTGTATCTGGCATAGCTTCAGGGCTATCCACGTCGAACATTTTTGCGGGGTCCACTGCAACAAGGAGGTATGCCAACCATTCCTTGGTAATTTGCTCCAAGTCTTCTTATGTCAACTTGTAGTATGACTGGAGATGTTGTTTGTGCTCATCAGCGCGCACTGTGATATAGGTGAAGTGGCGGTCCACATTGAATTTTATCAAAGGTATAAGCCTATGAAGTGTGTTTGGGGTGAGGTGCAGTGTAGACTCGATTGCATTCTTCAATTGGTTGTAGTATGCGTGGAAGACGACGCTGGACTGCCACTGCTTGTTCATGTCACTGGAGTACCATAACGTACAAAAATTTGCGGCTAGTGGTTTGAAGGGCTCAATCTCCGAAAAAGTGGCACCTTCTGGTAGCTCCCAGGAAATGAAAGCGATTAGTATGAGCAACCAACTTAAGTGGAACTCATACCCTTGGTCTCGTGCTTCTCTCCAATCAAGCTCTAGCTAGTTTACAAGGTATTGCACCCAGTTCATATGTAGTTGCTCGGTGCACTTCCCTGTGAGGTCAACTATGAATCCAATCACTTGTGTTGGTATTTTCTTGCAAACTAGATTTCCCGTGATCAGATGATAGGAAAGGTGCACTGTGCCACTTTGGATAGAGGCTACCTTGTAGCCTCATGTGCCTTTCTCGACATCGCCATAAGTTTCTTTTATACTCTGTGCTAGTGCTCGGTTTGAGGTCTTTCCAGGGTAAAACTCATGTGGGTTAGGGCCTTACATACTAAGTCCTGTGATATTATTGATCAAGGTCGGATCCATAGTGACGTGGAGGTCCAACCATAAGTATCCTCCATGGTAGCAGGACAACAACAACTTGATGCATGCATTGAGTTCCTGGTGTCTGCCGAAGTGAGGGATCTTCATTACATCAAGCAGTGTGGATTGCACGAGGTTCTAGGTACATGACTGCGAGACAATATTAGAATTCTTTCCTTTATTCTTGGTTAAGTACTTATGCAGGGCTAACATGATGTAAACTTTACGATCTCCAAGGTTAAAATCACTAAATTTTAGTGTTGCAAGCTTATCCTGGTCAGCACGAACTAAGCGCACCCCTTTCAAAAGGCATGCAATGATCAAAGTGTACTCAAAGTCTTGAGGTACACTGTCATAGTTGATGGCACTGCTTAGAGGTGGTAAGTAAGTAGGTAGAATGTGTGGGATAAGCTTAGCATTTGCGATGTCATCCATGTGCTTGGTCCATTTCTGATCGGTTGGCTGGGATGGACTCGCGCGAGAAATGGAAGGGGAGGCCTGGAGTCCTCTTGTTGACAATTTTTGGAATCCTATAGATAATTTTCACTCTGACATGACTCTCTCGGTCATTAATTCAATCAAAACTTCTTCAACTACTTTCTTAGCAGCGCTGAGCTCGTCTGACATACAAGCTTGGGTCAACTAGCTTGGGTGTGAAATGAATTCAGAGACTACAGTGGACAATATGGGAACAAGGAAATGATCACAGAGTGAAGTAATATTAGGTTTGGGGCTCAAATTCTCACTTAGAAAAAAATATTCTCGGTGCATGGCGAGATGGACTAGGTAGGGAAACTTAGCAACGGTCTGCTTGCAACAGGTATGAGGTTGCATTAACTTATGTTCTTCCCATTACGATGTGGTCGAATGGTCTAGTGGAAAGCCATAAATGCTTTCCAACCCATTCAAAGAAGAAGTTGAATGACTATATTGGCTTCCAATGGCTATATTACTTCACCTTGGCAAAGTGGCATATGTCGTTGTTCTGATATCCCAACGAAGCTCCAATTCTGCAAAGTGTCTTGCTATGAGGTACCCTCTGGGATCTTCTGTAATTTTTCAATCTTAGCCTTCTTCTTACTTATCTTTCTATCCTTCTTTCCAATGAGCTTCGTCTAGGTGATTTTCTTCCCATTTTGATTCTTATTTTCCTTGGACATAGTCACTTCGTGCTGGTGAGATTCTCTCCTAGGGTTTAGGTATATCACTTCTTCTTTGTCTGGGGTAGAAATTTCAGCCTTTTGTGTAGCTTTGGCTTCGACATCTAGGCTTCTAGTGTTAGATGGCTTCGTGCGGTTCTCCTATTCTTCTATCAATTGTGCGATCCTTTTAGTCATGAAAGCTTTTAACTCTTGTCTCTGTTGTTCTAAAACCTCTTCTTCTTCCTTCTTTCTAACTTGATCTCTTTCAATCCAAGGTTTTCTGAGTAACATAGTAAACGGGGCGTTGTGCTCAATGAATTTGATAATCTCAAAATCTTCTTTTGTCGAAGTTCCATTGACTGTCATAGGTATCTGAGCGAGTTTTCGACATAACATCATCAATTTTTTTATGAATAGTCCTATTCCTCCCAATGAAGGAATCATGGCAGGCTTCCCTATAGCTTCCCAATTTCTTTCTAGCATAATGTTCACTTGTGTTTCTTCATCAAGAGTACAGTCAATGTCAAAGTCCTCTATTCTTGCTTCGACTTTCTCCTTTTTCTTTGAAGATCTCTGGCAATCAGACATCTTTATGTTCCTTTAGGGTTTCTTTCATTTGTATTAATACTTTCTCTGATTCTTGTTGGGTTTTTCCTTTTCTGGATCTTCCTTATGGTCTTCTTGATTTAGATTTATCCTTTCAAGCTTAGCAATCATTCTAGGGAAATCCAATACCTCATGGTCCCTAGATTTGCAATAGAGACAACTAGGTCTTCTACCAGGGAATTCCTTAGCTATATGGCCTGGTTTTCTACAACTGTAACATAGGATTAATCCTCGCTTTATTTTAAATGATCCCTAGCCTCTTTTGCACTGCACACTAGAATCATGATAGCTAACCTGCAGAAAATTTTTTCTAGGATCCTGCATCCATTTGTTAGTCCATACATTCTTTCTATGCATAGGTAAAACATATCTATCATGATACTTATCAGATCTATTCATATCAAACTTTCTTTCATCTATTAATGCCCTAGTTTTTAAGCTAGGACAGAATCTATCAAACATACCTAGATCCATGCTCTAGAAACAAAAAATTTCACTTATCTTACTTCTATAGAGAACAAAGCTTCCATATCTAAGAACTTTTGACTATTCTTACCTTTATTATAGCACAAAGATTACAGATCTTACCTCTTTTCTGCAGATCTGTCCTCTTTCTTTAAAAAATTCCCACTTTTACTTTTCTTAAAGCACAGAGCATTCAGATCTTGATTCTTTTCTTCAGATTTGATCTTCCCTTCTTAAGATCTGACCTTATTCCTGGCACAAAGCTTCACAGGTCGGGCAAAAAGTTGTGCACTAGGGAAACAGATCTACGCAAAGAGCTTTCTTTTGCACAAAGTTTCTTCTTCCTCAGTTCCCAACAATCACAGTTTCAGGTCCCAACAACGGAACCATTTGTTGGAACAGGGGCAGACCCAGGGATCAATGCTCAAGAGCACACCAAAAAATCCCTAAGTATCGGCCCTTTAGGCAACACCTGCGAAGAAGATAAAGTCTCACCCGAGGTAGAGGCAGGGGTGGTTGCAAGACTCAGGTATCTGCAACCTTAGCTGGAACACAGATCTGTGATTATATCATTTACAGAGCATGTAGCATCGATCATTCATCAATATTCAACCCTTGTTCTACTTCACAAATAGCACAAAGCATCGCGTTGTACACTCAGATCTAAAGTATTTCAATACTTAACCATAGTAACCCAGATCATATCCAGTAGATCGGCACTAAGCATCCTCATACACAATAGATCTAACAATCATATATATCTAAGAAGCACAGAGCATAAGTGGATATATCAAAGCACATAGCATAAGAAAAAACACATTGAATCAAAGCACATAGCATAACACACAAATTTACGCGGTTCACCCCCACCCTGGGGTTACGTCCACAAGACCTTCTTCTTTATTATTGTCTTCAATCTATTACAAGAACAAAGCCTCCCAAACCCTTCTTTGCATAGGACAGAAGATCTGCACAGCTCACTAGATCCTTCTTCCTTGCGTTACAACACTTAGCTTTCTATAGCAACCTCACAATAACTTGCACTTAGTCTTGCAAGCCTTACACAGTTCGCACAGAGCACTTATTCAACATCACATAGATGTGCTACCAATTGCACTAAGCAATCATATCTACTCATTTTTACATTGCCTCTCTTTCTATTTATACATTACAAAAGTGGGCCTAATCGTGGGTAAACCCACGGGCTGACATCCCTTTCCCATTGCATTAACCCGAAACCCTAAAAGGTCCCAAAAGTGGACCGAGATCCTGTGATCTTTGCTTCGCCTAGCGCTCCATATTTGACAAGCTGTCGAAGTCCAAAAATGGTCAAATATGACCAAGTGTTCCTCACAAATTGGTCAAGGGCCAACATGAAGTCACCATAGTAGTGATCTAGAGAGATCTAGATACTCATTGATAGAAACTAAAGTAATCTGCCACCTAGTCCTAGTTAACTGATCCATGCAATCATCAATTAAGTGAGTCACAGGCATGGAAGTGAGAGAAATGCGTGAAACTGTTGGTGATAAAACCGAGGTTTCCATGGATGAGTGACTTCCACTAGTATAATTGAGTGTAACTAAATGTAACTAACTCTGAACTGAAGAGGAACAACCTATTTTGTAGGGGAATATTCTCTAGAGAGAATATTCTCATCTAAGGAATCCTTCTCAATATTGGATATCAACCTTAGGAAAAGAATTACCTAGGTGAGTGCGTAATACCTCCAACTCCCCCCATGAAAACTACTAGGGTGTAAATGATGAATGTTTCCCTCCAACCAAGGCCATGTTAGGTACCAATTATACAATGCATCTAAGAATGAAACACTGAAAAATAAAGGAAAGAGGGAAAGCCTCATGGAAGAAAAAAAAACTCTCAAAGTACAATGCATAAAAAAATAATAAGAAGGAAGAAAGGAAGTTACTAAGAAATTTTGCCCTTCAATATAAGAAGATCGCGCATGAAGTGGAACTTCTGCTTAGTAAATGCCTTGGTGAATATGTCTGCAGTCTATTTGGCAGATGGATGGTACTGCAAATTGATGATCCTGTCATATAATGGCTCTCTATTTTAATGCATATGGATCTCAATGTATTTGATCTGATGTCGTTACAATGATTTTCCATGAAACTTGAGAGTAATCTAAGTTTCACACCAAATAATAGTCGGACAATGAAACTATATGCCAAGCTTTGTTAGGAAGTTTTGAATCCAAATTTCCTAAATAGTGACATTGAACACTCCTTTGAAATCAACCTATGATGATGATAGAACAATAGATGACTACTTTTTGCTTGACCAATAGATGGGACCAGAACCCAAACTAAGCACACACCCATAAGTGGACTTGGAATCTATGTTATCACTAGCCCAATCAAAATCGACGAATCCCATGAGATCCAATGCACAACCTGATGCCTAGTGGATCCCATAAATTTTGGTGCCCTAAACATATCTAAGTATGCACTTAACAACCTTCTAGTGTAGCTCATGCATCTCCTACATGTTCTTGGAAACTTCCCCTACTACATATGAGAGATCTGGTTGGGTGTGGGTGAGATATAGAAGGATCCTCATAGGCTTTCGAGATAAGATGTTTTCCACCACTGGTGTATCCCTTTCATCCTGAAGATGTACCCTATACAGAAAGGGTGTGGTTTTCGACTTGCAGTTGGTCATGTGGAATCTAACGAAGAGACCTCTCACATACTTATTATGAGATAACTTGATGCCTAAATAATCCCAACTAATCTCAAGACCAAGGAAATAGTGCAGTGGACCCATGTCCATCATAGAGAGCTTGTCATTCATAATGCCTTTGACTACAAAAATTGTTGAGGTCGAACTTCCAGTGATTAGGAGGTCATCAACATATAAAAATAAGATTAGCAAGGAGTCTAAGGTCCTCAACATGTATACATTTGGATCTAATTTTCATCTAAAAAATTACTACGAGAGCAAGTGGGATTCCATGTTCGCATACCATGCTCTAGGTGCCTACTTGAGGGCATAGAGGGACTTCTTCAATCGACATACTAAGGATGAGTTATGAATGAACCCTTGTGGTTTATCCATGTAAATGTCCTCTAATATATCCCCATGAAGAAAATCATTCTTCACATCCATATAGTGAACTTCCCACCCCCTGGCTTCCGCAATGGAAAGGGCCAATCATACAGAGTCCATCTTTGTGACGGGAGAAAAGGTTTCATCATATTATATCACATGGATTTGTTGAAAGCATTTAGCAACCAGTCTTTCCTTATACCTTCTCACCTGTCTATCTATTGCATTATTGGTCCTATAGACCCATCTACATCTGACAATATTCCTAAGGGAAGCAGAATCAGATCACAAGTTTGGTTCTTAAGGAGAGAGTTATACTCCTCATGTATAGTGGCTTCCCAGTAGGGATTCCATGTAGCATCTGAATATGTATGTGGGTGCATGGGAATCACTAGTTCAGTAGCTGTGACTGCATGAGGAGGATCCTCAAATTGATACCTCATCTCCCTCTTATATGTTGGATCCCCCACAAGGTCTCCTAGTTCCTATAGGGTGGTTTGTGACCACTTGGGCATATGAGGTGGATCAACATTTGCATGATGATCATCAACATGCTCATCATATTCCAAATAAAATTTGAAGCTCAGATATGAACCATGATCTGAGTGAGTGGATCATCATCACTAATGTTTGGTGTAGGTAGTGGTACATAGGTATCTTCATGTGGCTCTGACAGTGCATGAAATGAATTTTCCTCAAATGGAACATTGTGCTCAATGATGAGCATATCAGTAGAGCGATCAAGTAACCTATAACATTTCACACCATATATATATCCCAAAAAATATGCATGTGGTACTTTTTGGATGTAATGCTTTCCTCTTTTCAAAGGGTACACGAGCCCATGCATGTGATCCAAATATTTAGATGCGGGTGACTTCCAGCTTGTTTTTTCTCCATGCCTCAAATGAGATCCGTTCCTTGACATATATGTGAGAGGATCTGTTCTAAATGTGGTTTTCACA
>ML801380.1:82875-131503 GCA_009831015.1 Picea engelmannii
CCTGAGAAACTAGGGGGTTGGAGCCTCCTTCTAGTTGCAGCTGGAAAACAAAGGAAGTTGGTGCTTCCAATGAATGTAATTCTTCAAGACATATAAGAAAAAGCATTCTGTGGTTTTCTCCCAATTTGGGTTTCCACGTAAAAAACTAGTGTACTGTGTATGTGTATGATTGTTCATTTGTTCATTGCTTATTTACTCTGTAATTATTGGATGATAATGCTTCATTCATATAACACTTGGATTATATGGTTAAAAATGGATTAAATTTCTCTATTACTGATTCATCCCCCCTCTCAGTAATCCAACATTTTACACGCTACTACTCTTGTATTTCAGATACAGGAAATATTCCTTATTAAAAAGACATCATCAATGAAATCCAAAGTCTGAATGCCAAAAGTTCCTAAGAAAATCCATGCACGGTTGCATGAGGACATGCAACAAGTTCAGTTGGGGGGGATGTTAGGACTCATAAATGTCACATTTATATCCTCTTTTCCCTTCACCATTCCTTACATTTCATGGTCCTAATAAACCTTTTATCATACCATTTCCATACATACATTTGGGTTTCACCTTATTATTTTCCACTTTATTCATTTTAGTATTATAAGTGAATTTATGATTAAATATTAGAAAATTAACATCTTTTCATTATATCTCAAGGTTGGATGAGTTTTATGATGTGTGCATTTATATTTGAAGATGTCAACAAAGTCAAATATTACCACCTAGCCTCAAATTCGAATTTCATCTTCAAGCTTTGAAGATTTGAAGAATATTTGGGACAATCATTCAAGAATATTCAAAGGAGAAGATCATGGAGATTTTGATGGCATATCTTATCCAAGATTTGTGAGAGATGCGTGGAGGATTTGAAGGGATCATATCTTGTAATAATAGGAAATTGGTTGAGAGAATAGTGGATCTGTAATTATGAGACTCTTATCTTATCTTCAAGACTCTCATGTATAAAAGAGTGTGTTCTCTCTTCATTTGGGGGGAGTTAGAGATGAGAGATTAGACTTAGATTAGCTTGAAGTCTTAGAAGGGGATTCTTAGCTTTGATTCTTTTATTGTTATTATTTCATGCTTTGACATTTGATTATTGTAATATAATTTGAGATTGATTTATTATGTGAGCTCACATATGTGTTTTGTCATTCAACTCTTCACATGTTGTATTGTTTTCCTAGATTGATTTCTTGCTTTCCTAGTTAGTCTTTCAATGTTTTCCTAGATTAATTTCATTTCAGAAATTTAGATTAGATTACTTCTACTTCAGTCCTGCATATATAGTGTGTGTGCTTCGTAAGCCTATGAACCTCAGATTGACAAATTAAATAGTTCGGAAAGTACTACAACGGAATTAAATGACAATATTTCCGCCTAACATCAACTATGCCTGGTTGGTCAGAGCTCTCATGAGCCTTTCATTGTCTTCCTTCAGACTCCTTACTATGGCCACCAAATCTAGAGGGGTTTCTCTAGCACTCCTACATCAAATTCTTCATCTAGAAATTGTGAGGTATCCTCCATACTATGTTGGACCATTCACTTAGGTTTATTTTCAGTATTCCCTATGTGTTGAAACAATGGAACACTATTAGCCATTACATTAAAAATATTGGCATACACTTATTAGCCTTGTCAAACATCGGTTTGATTTGATAATCTTGATCCATGACTCCATTCCTATTTATCAGTCTTTCTCAAAACTATTGTTGCTACTCACAATTAAATCATTCAAAATAAAGCATACACTTATATCATATAAAATTTATTAAACAATCATGCGGCCTTGGTGAGCCATTCAATCCTAGAGTTTGAATTCTTCTATGATACTACTCTGTAACACACTCGACCCACTAAATCCTCTTAGGCTATTTGGATGTTAAAAATTTCTTTTCACTAAGATTTTGGTCTTGAGTTTGGACCCCTTAAGTGACCTTTGTCAATCATGATGCATACAAGGACTTCTTCTCCTACATAGAATGGAGTTGTGACAAATCCACAAATGTTTCACCCTTCCTCGCTCAACGATTCCTTAGCGGAATACTACTACATAGACTAGGGTTTAAATTTCCTCGATTGGATGGGTATGACTCACTCGGTTCAACCAAATATATGGTCAACAATGAATTGGGTTCCTTCCCCATCAAGAAATAAGGTTACACAACCAACTTTTCATTCTCAATCTAACTTCTTTGGCGGTTCTACCCCCGACATATCCAACGGTCTTTGGGCTAAGAAATCAACAGTCTCGATCTATTCATCACCTCAAACTATATGACAACTAATTCCTCACTCATCCTTCACTTAACACGTTGGTGGGTGGGGTCTACAACAAATCTACGACTGTGATCATATCGAGATACCTTACCCACAGATCAACAACTCCTATCCACTCATAATTTCTTCCATCGGGATGTAATCACTCCAAGTGATCACAAGACCTCTCAACCGGTTCTTCCCAATGAGAGTCTCTCCAAAGGCCCTCATATCCTCATATCCAATAGTCAGGGATAATTCAGACCTCATAACTTCTAGGTAGTTAATTGAAACCACCACTTCAATAAGATTCCTTCTTCGGGATGGATCATTCTAGATCTGATGGCTCGGGACATGTCAAATTCCACACCTATAGATCTACGGTTCTTTTTTTTCTCGATCTCTTGACGTCGAAAATTTACCATTGGATGCTCCTCCTATGCCTTTTTTTATGTACCTAATACCTGAATAAAAAATATCACAATAGATCTAAATATATATGAATAAAATCACCACACGAGATGTATGAAACAATATAGAAAACCACACTTTATTATATCAAACCCTTGAGGTAGGGAAACACCATACAATGGATCCTGTTATGGAAGGGATCCTCTCATTTTCACTTGCCTCTTCAAGGGAGCTTCCTCCTATTGATCTACCACTCCAATACAATATTTCTCTTCATGTCTCATTACATTGCTTGAGCCCCTTTATATAGTGCTACCATCACCTAAGAACATTCTAGAGGAGAAATCTTCTAGAATTAGAACCTTCTAAGAAGACCTCTTACATTTATTATATCTAACTACCCATTTATTATATCTAACTACCATAGTGGGCCTTATTTAATAATATAGTGGACCTAGTCCACCTTACATTGAATGGCTTCCACTATTATCACTATGGGCCCTTTGACCCCCCCCATTACCTCTCCAGCTACCTAACATTCCATCCCCCTTATGAAATCATTTTCCCCAATGCTTGATGTAAAACCATATACCAGGGTCCCATGGATAAGTGTGGACCATAATGTTGAAGTAGACTAGAGAACTAGGGTCCTATTGAGAAATGGAAGCCACCATGTTGAAGTAGTCCAACTTCCATTGTAAACCAGGGTCCCATGTCCAATTGTTCATGTGAAATCCACACAAAAGATATTGGTACCCAATAACCAATGGAAAATGATGCTCCCCATAATGACACCTATCATGTGGATCCAAATAAGAATATCCATCCACATAGTGGGAAAGGGTCAAAATTGAATCTCAATGGAACAATACTGTTGTAGAATATGCAGGTTGGACACTAGTAATCATAACTACCTCTTGATGTGTCACATTGATGTTCTCTACCGAAGGTGGAGTAGAGTCATCAAATAAAATATGGAAGTGGTTTTCATCCCATAAATGACAACTATCCATATACCAATCATCACAATCATCCTCCAAATCATACCAAGCATACACTTCTTGATGATATTCATTCATGATGTCTGCCATAAGATATCTCTCTTGAAGGAGAGCCAATGACCATTGACTATTTCTATGACTATCTTTGATGCCTTGCAAGTGGTCATGCATATCGGCTTTGACAGCTTCAATAATGTGTAGAATTTCCCTAAGTTGAAAGTGCATATCGATTGGAAACACCACATATAATATAGCAAAGGAAAACTCTTAAAATGATTTATCCAATGGAACTAATATGGTAGAAATATGAGAACCCTATGACAAGTTATTAAATCTACAGTCTCATCACTGTCACAAAAAAACCCCAAAAAAATAGAACAATAAATTACTTTAGAAAATCACAGCTTTTTTTCCGGAAAAACCCTGAAAACTATTGAATTTAAAATGCTCATAACTATACTTCTCAGACTCCGTTTCGGCTGATTTGTTTTTTGAAAATGGGTATTTTTCCGAGAGGAATTCAAATACCCAATTTATGTTTCCAAATTCAACTCATAAAGCTTCATATCTGAACCTAAAGTGCCCTGCCCACTTTTTCTTCCCTAGAAAAAAATATGTAAAAAGAGAAAAAATTCTTCCCTTCTAAAGTGCTCTGATACCACTTGTTAAGTACCAAATTCCCGAATAAAAAAATATCACAATATATCTAAAGATATCTAAATACAATCACCACACAATATGTATAAAACAATACATAAAACCATCACTTCATTATATCAAACCCTTGAGGTAGGGAAACACCGTACAATGTATCCTATTATGGAAGGGATTGTCTGGTATTCACTTGCCTCTTCGAGGGGAATTCCTCCTATTGATATACAACTCACAATACAATATTTATCTTCATGTCCCATTACATTGCTTGAACCCCTTTATATAGTGATTCCATCACCTAAGAACATTCTAGAGGAGGAATCTTCTAGAAGTAGAACCTTCTAAGAAGTCCTATTACATTTATTATATCTAACTACCCATTTATTATATCTAACTACCATAGTGGGCGTTATTTAATAACATAGTGGACCTATTCCACCTTACATTGAATGGACTCCACTATTATCATGATGGGTCCGCTGGGCCTCCCTTCTACCTCTCTAGCTACCTAACACCTTCTCCCATACTTTCCCAATATCTATTCTCTCAAATGACTTGTTGACTTAGCAATCAGAGAATCTACAACCTAAATTTCATTGGTCTGTCTTCCGATAGATCAACAATTCACATCCTCTCAGAACTATCCCATCGAGAGTTCACCAAGAATTCATGTTTTGGGTTTTCTTGAAGGTTTCACCCTACAATAAGATTCTCTTGAAGCCTAGATATCTGATGAAGGACTTATATCTTCTCCTTCCGGTGAATTAATGACTATCATTCATATGGGTTTGAATAAAGGATTTGAATAAATGATTTGAATAGGGATATGGGTAATTTATGGAATTCACAACCCCACAGTATTTCCAATCACACTCCTACAAGGTTTTATCTCAAATACTTCAATATCCTAAACCACTTCCAGGAAAGTAAGAAACATGTTTCCCAAACACCCAAATGAATATTTTTATATCCCACAAGATTTCCACTTCAAAAGACAAGGGAAAACACAAGATTATCGACCTGTACTACCCTTCGTCGTACAATTATCACATTTACTTCTTTCAAACCATAATTAATATCCATTCAGAATAATCATACTTTTAACCAGAACAAAATACAATCTATAACCATTATTAAACATTCAAAAACATTACAGGTACAAAAACTTATCTATTCAATAATGTCTTCCAACTAGCCAATGGGATGAGGGGAAATTCCTTTCCACCCAACTATAGGCTATTTTGCAATTTTCCTTTCTATAACATGACTCCCCTATTCTAGGACATGATAGCACTAGGGGACTTCCTCAGTTTATTTCCACATCAAAGAATGGATCAAGAAGGCTACTCTCCTTCACTCCAATGGAAACAACATAAGTTTCCCACTGAGCTCAATACATCCACGATTTTATTAGGAACCTTCCCAACTAGATTTCCTTTGCATAAGGGATCCCCTTATTTGCTGCAAAATCCCTCGGAGAAATCTCTTTCCCATTGTCGGTTTCTTTCTAGTAAGTACCAAGTTGTGACCCTCTATTTCTCTAGTCCGGATATGGGTCTTCTCTGTTCCATGGTGACCATTCAAATATTGGTCACATTTACTATTTTCCTAAGGAAAATGTTCTAGTTTATCTATGTTTCTCATAGTTGTGTGCATGAGATCTGTTTCTCATTCACACCACCATCTATTTTTTTTGAGTTTGCAACTTATCCTTGTGGGTGTATCTGCATGTGTCACATTTCTATGTATCTTTGCACACTATCTTTGCATATGTGTAATACTTTCTACTTTCCCCCTCTTCCTTCTTATTCCTTCTTCCCTATTGGAACATTCTACTTACTCTTTGGGATATGCAATGACTTATGTCAGATGTAAACCCCTATTTTAGGCTCCCGAATCGAAGGGGGAAATCCTTCATACTTATAGATAATGTTGTAGCTTACCCTTCACTCTTCCAGGTACCAATTTAGACAACAACTATAACTACTCAACTACCTGACTTGATCACCATTAACATTTTATGTGGGGTCAAGACAATATAGGTACGTTGGACAAGTTATGCATTCAAGTTATGTAGTGTAGGATGGATTATTGGCAAGCTTCCTAATTTCTTCATTAAAATTTCCCAATTCCACCCACCAACGCCACTTGTGGTATCATGGCCAATACTGCAAGGATTCCTTCTCAGTCAATTGTCTGTTGTTTTTGTTAGTCAAAAACAAAATTACATGATTCATTAATCACAATACATGAAGGATTCACATAATTACAGTCATGGGGGGAAATAAGGAAGAGACAAGGATGAGATACCTTTATTACTTTTGAATGAAACATAGTTGATTCAACTTCCAACTATTAAAAAAGGAGCATATGGAAGTGTTTCTATGTGTCTTTTCCATATAGGCTATTAGATACTTAACAATTGTAGGAGGTATCAGATTGTCAAATTGGGGTAATATGTTATTAACATAATGGGACAATGCAACATGTCAAGGGTTCACCTTCAAACCTATTTTGAATGATTACATACTATTGGGGTGTCATAAGAGAGATATAATTCATGGTGAATCACCACTAGGTGATGATTTCTACTGGAATATGACATGTTATAGTTGGTAGGGTAAATTTCCTCTCCTTTTTTATCTACCATTTGCCTATGGTATCTTGCTCCAAATAATAGATTATGGCATTTTTGTATAGGCTAGCTTAGTGGAATATCATCCACATATAAACTCAATCCCAAATCAAGATCCTACAAAATTTGATATGCAATTATACAAATATATATTCAAAGTTAGTGGATATTCAATCCAATAATCAAAATATAAATAAAATATGGAGTTACTGTAAATGAGAGCGAGAGCTAGGTTGAATTGGAATGATATGGGATGAGGAAATTGAAGAATCGACCATTTTATATTACCACTTTTACCCTCCTACATTTGAGCCAAAAACACAATAAATATTTGTCCATGTTATTAAAATAAGTTTGGCAAGCATATAAAATTTACAAGGTAGTTTTAAAGAAATCGGTGTTATTAGTTATATTAGGCATGCTAGCATGGACATTGACAAATGATGTGTAATACCACAAATTTGATCCCTAATTCAATATTGATTATGTACATGATGAATCACTATAGTCTAACACATGTAATTTGTAACTAAACGTTAAATGTTAATAAAATACATCACTAGTTGTAGAAGAGAAGGACAAAAGAATGGGGGGCTATGACTCCAAAAGAGGGGAAAGACAAGGGGGATTAATTAGACTAAGGGAAATGAAATTAGTAAGTGACTTAACGCAAGTTCCTTGTACCACCTTAATTATATTGATTGATTATTAATTAATATTATGTATTAAGCGTTGGGTCCATTAGTGAATGAAGGAGGTATATGGCCCTTTCATTTTGTGCAACTAAAGGATTTAATTTTTTCCATGAAAGCAAACTATTTTTTGGGAGTTGAAGATTCAAAACAGAGTTTGAATGTCGGGGTGTCATTCAAATTATTAGAAGTTTGAATTACCCTACGAATTTTCCTTCATTTGGGGAAATAGGGAGAAGTAGCCTTGAGTGAATTTCCATGACAATAATTACTTATAGAAATATAAAACTAATAATTAAGTGAGAATTATGGTTGTATTTGGAATGATAATGGATGTCATTGAGGAAATCCATTATAGTTGATAATCCCCTAGAATCCCAGTAGTGATAATTCCTAGTCATCCTATGTTGGAGCTCTAGAGGGAAGTGGGATAGCCCGAGGGACTACTAAGCAAAGAAGGAAACTCATTCCTTGGGTCATGCGGGATTATGGGGAAGAGGGACATGGTTTGGGAATTGTTGTAGGTGTAATTAATGATTGTGAGTCTAAGAATTGGGCTGTAAAAATAAAAATTAGAGCCAACCATAGAAAGAGTGTGCCCTTGTGGATTCATAGCCTCATCTTAGGGGTGGCCTCTATTGAAGAGAGAACTAGTGTAATAAGGAGCCTGTGGTTTGGTGGAATGTCCATGTTCTATAGAAAGTTGTTGGGATATTCCAAATAGATAAGTGTTCATAATTGTATCTATGAATTGTGTTGAATTAATAATGAATTGTTGTAGTTTATGTCATGGTTGATTCAATTTCTAGTTTTTTCTTATGACTACTTTTGTTACCCTACATTAACTGTGATTCATAGTATCATGAATAATTGAATGGTTACATTTATGTTGCATAAAATTGTACTTTTATGCCTACCCATAATCAATAGTTAATAACAAAACAATGAGTTTGGTTCCTTAGTAAAGTAGTGTAAATTTTCGTGGTTAACATAAGTACCTAATGTATTCAAAGTGCACAGAGGGTATTAGTTATGTTACAAAATGGTACCAAAAATACTGGTTACAACACCGAGGCTGTATGGGACAAAATTTAGTTGTATATAAATTATTAAGTTTCAGAGTGAACTCTATGGAAATTTTGGGAAAATGCAGTTTGTAGGCTGAGTGTTTGACAAAATGTCCACGAGGATAATGGGTTGTGTAGAGCCATAACATCCAATTTAGAATCCCAAATTGGGTATGGGTGTAGTTATTGGAAGGTTAATTCAAGGAAATAATATGGATGTCTTAGATCTTGGAGAAGTGCTTGAGAATCAATTAGGACTTGAGAAGGAGAAGATGCTTTTAGCCTTGATTTTATAAAATCGATGAAGTACATAATTAACAACATTTGAAATAAAATCCTACAAACCTAGAACTGAGATGTATCTAACAAATTATTGGTATACATACTTATGTTGGTCAATTCAATTACTTAAATTGCTTTCATTTAATTATGAACCAGGGATGCTCGTAAACTTGTGATGATGCCAACAAAATATATGTAGGAGTAGGCATCTAACTCTAATCTAATAAAATTCAATCAAATCCTAACTTTTTCATTCCTCTAAATAAGACTTAGTTATTGTAGGCAATAAAACACTAGCTCCCTTACAGGAGGTCCACTCATGATGTTTCACAAAATCAATCAACAATCAAGATCATCAAGTAAACACTCATGCATTGAAAATAAATACACTTAAAAAGGCTTAGTTGTTGTAGGAATGAAAACACTAGATCCGTTACAAGAGGTCTTCTCGTAATGTTTCAAATAACCTATCAAAAATCAAGATCATCAAATAATTCTAATAAAAACAATAGAGCATATAAACCTATTCAAAGTATTAGAACAAGAAGAAAATGCTACTATGATCTATTTGGAGTGAGCTCAATTCTCCCAAGAACAAAGTAACACATAAACTAAAGAATTCTAAATCTAAACTAGAGAATGGAAACTGATGTAAAAAGAAAGCTTGATTCTTATTCCATCATAAGTTGGACACAATGCTCCACGAGTCCTCTCCTTCAAATGGAGGAGGCACTCCTATTTAAACAAAAATTTAAGATAACTTAGATCCACAAATATCTCCTAGATCCACAAATGTCTCATTTGGTTACAACCATGTGCTCACACCTATCAAGTGATATGTCTACAAATCCTCTCACAAATCTCTCTTTCATGATTAATCTGCATCCAAGATACTTGAGTAAATCTCCAAATCTTCATCAAATCTTCAAGGGGTTGAAGAGGAAATTCGAATTTGAGGCTTGATGGTCAAATTTGACTTGGTTGGAGTCTTCAAATACACCTATAAACATCATGAAACTCATCCCACTTCCATATATAAGTGTAAACATGTCATTTTCCCAATATTTAATCATAAATTCACTCAAAAACATTAAAATAGATGCATTGGAAAATAATATGTCTAAAACCCATGTAATCATGAAAATGTTTTAATGTAGGGGTATGTGAAAGAGGAATATGGTTAAAAGTGAAGTGAAAGTGAAGTGAAAGGTTGGTAAAAAGATGGTACTTTGGTGACCCAACAAAGGAGAAGATGTTTTTATCCTTGATTTTATAAAATCGATGAAGTAAATAATTAACAACATTTGAAAGAAATGCTACAAACCTAGAACTGAGATGTATCTAACAAATTATTGGTATACATACTTATCGAAAAGTCAAAGCTATAACAAGGAAAAGTGAAGAACATTATCGAGGAATATTATTGAAGAGGAGACATGGAAGATGGAAAAAGAATTGATATCCATGAATAACAAGTTAGAGGCTTAAATATCAACATAGAAGAGATAGAGCCTATTGAGCATAGAAAGAGAATGGAGTCATTAGAGCTAGTAGAAGCTATAAGGAAATTGAACATAGAGGTGTAGAGAAGATAATGAAATGATGTTGAAAGATCAAGAGGAGAAAAATTAGTTAAACACTCAACTACTATATATATTAAATGATTTGCAAATGCAAATGAAGAATGGATCAGGTTCAAGGTACGAGGAAGGAGGCTAAGCCGATTCAAGAAGAGAATACCTTGGAAGATCCAACACTCAAGAAGTGATTCTATAAATCAAAGGAATCATTACTCACTAACACATTCAAGGAGGAATCCATATTCATTT
Organism: Picea engelmannii; assembly: GCA_009831015.1. Lineage (NCBI taxonomy): Eukaryota > Viridiplantae > Streptophyta > Pinopsida > Pinales > Pinaceae > Picea > Picea engelmannii. Next base: position 93,718 of record ML801380.1, read on the forward strand.
GAAGAATCAAACAAGATCCTAGAAATTTCCCCATTCAGACATCAAAGGAGAAGGTATGAACAAAAACAATTGCAAGGATATATTAGAAAGATCGAGCCACCAACCTTTGATGGTGAAAACAAGATGGGAGAGAATGACGAATCTTGGTTTCTAGGAATAAGAAAGTACTTTCAGTTTCATAATTATTCATCCAAACTATAAGCCAAAATCACCATGTACAACTTATAGGGGAAATACTCTATTTGGTGGGACCAATTGATGCAAGTTAAGCACCTAGATGAGAGGATAATTTCCTAGAAATAGTTCAAGAATAGAAACATACTTTTTCACACTACCATGATAAGAATATGTGAGAATGTTTCAAACTGAAGTTAGGAAATACCACTATTGAAGGATATGAGAAGAGGTTTATAGAGTTGTTTAGGTATGTTATCTATATTAAATATAAGAAGGAAAATATACAAAGATTGCTAAGTGGGTTTCCTACATTCTACAAACATAAAATTCAGTTTGATGAACCTAAGACTCTTGAAGGGAAAATTAGGAAGGCCAAATGATTATATGATAAAATAAAAGGAAATTTTATTTTTAGAAGTATTAGAGATATAAGAAAAAGGATAAGCAAGATTAGAGGAAGAAGGGATTTCAATATCATTTCTTCAGGAACAATCCTAATATATTAGTAGACCTATCTATCTTAACGTGGATATAATATGGGAGAATCCTTGGGGAAAGGGCAAGGAGACTAATAAAATGTTTAGGATGTGAAAGATATCAATTGTATAGAGTTTTCCCTCAAGAGGAAGGCATAATGAAGAAGAACATGCATATAAAATACAAAAGGAAACTATAGTGGAAGATGTGGGGAGGAACATTCCAAGAATATATGTCTCCCTAGAAAATCAATAGGTATACCACCAGTTAAACATGATTGAGGTTGAAGATAAGATTAAAGTCAAACTATTCAATTTTAATACCTTCAAACTATTAAAGTATACCTTCATAGACTTTACTAGTCAAATCGTTGGGCAGAGGGGGGTCCCTTGTCCCACAAACAAGGGGGTCTCATACACCAATTTGGTGTGCTGGCTTGGCCGTGACCTTAAAAATACATTATTATTATTATTATTATTAATTGATTAATGAGAAATTCATAGTTACATTGCCCCCAATTTGGTTGAAAGAATTTATTTGAAAATAAGTAAGAATGAGAAATCATGGTTGGTTCAATTGGTTAATGGAACCAAAAGGAAAATTAATGATATTTTCAAAGGATACCCATTAGATATGGATGGTGTTAACACTATTGTAAACTTGAACATAATACAACTTGGCTCATATGATGTTCTTATTGGAATTGACTAGCTGGATGTGCATCATGTTGTGCTAGATTGTCATAATAAGACTTTAACTTGTCTTGATGAAGAAGGAAAGAAGAATATAGTGAAAGGAATTCCCAAACCCATTTCTATAAGGTATATTTCATCATTACAACTAAAGAGATACTTCAAGAAAGGGTGTCAATAATATGCAACTCACGTGGAAGAGACATGAAAGTGCATAAGACCAAATCTTGAGGACTTTCCAATGTTGTAGGAGTATGTAGATGTATATGGGGAAATACTAGATTTACCACCAAAAATAAATAATTATTTCTCTATTAATTTGATGCCTAGATATTCTTCAATATCTAAGATTCCATACATAATGAGTACACCCAAATTGAAGTTGTTAGAAAAACAAGATCATAGAGCAATAAAATAAAATAAATGTGGAAATACAACACATAAGATACATAATATAATAGAGACATACATATATATGTGGTTCACCCATGTGGGTTACAACCACCAGAAAAATTGTCAGGTCCTTCCTTTCTATTATCCAACAAAATGAAGGGATACAACCTACAACTCAACCAATGTAACTTCCTCTTCTTTATCTCACAGTCTCCTCTCTCAAATTACAATATTCACACACATACACAACCACAATACAAATCGGTCATGAAAAGAGGGTTTCCTTTTAAGGAAAAAACCCTAACATAACTTCTATTGTCATATCTATGATCTTATAATGAATGGTCCAGATTGACTATGAAATTACAATATTTTACAAGGAATTTTTTCCCAAAATTCCACTTTGGGGGCGTTGCCCAAAAATCCCCTACCAGGGTGGGGATCCATTAATTTTCACCACACCATGGACCCCCCTAATGACAATAGTGGGGGGGGAATCCCCCCCACACCCCCCGTCAGGAAATGGGATCCAAGCATTACTAAAACAAACCTATGAATCAGGAAGAAAATCAAGCTCCACAACCAACAATATCCCACTTGGAGACCGATCACAATAAATCCATTTCCATTGTACCTTCTTGGTACAATGGAAATGGATTTGATCACAATATCCCACTTAGAGACTGATCACCTTCATGCTTTAAGACCAACTAAAACTGAACAGGAACTTAGTTTCTCCCTGGTTACTACCTTTGTTAACATGTCTGCAGGATTTTGTCTAGTATGTATCTTTTCCAACTTCAAATGTCCATCTTCCAAGACAGATCGTATGAAATGGTACCTGAGTTGTATATGCTTATTCTTAGAATGGAAGGATGATTTATTTTCAGGATGAATGGAACTATCATTGTCATAGTACAACCTACTATTCTCATGCTTCTTTCCCAATTCTTCCATAAACCTCTATAACCAAATCATGTCTTTACTAGCCTCTGTAGAAACAACATATTGTGCTTCTATTGTTGAAACTAAAACAACCTTTTGTAGTTTTGCAATACAACTTACTATTGTTCCATCTATAGTAAAAATATACTTTGCGGTGCTCCTCTTGTTATCTTTATCACCTACCATATCTGAATAAACATATCCTTGTAGAATAGTGTATGAACCTCCAAAATATAATGCATGAGTACTAGTGCTTCTCAAATACCTGAGAATCCACTTTACTACCTCCCAATGTTATTTACATGGATTGCTCATATACCTGCTCACAACTGCATCTACAATATCTAGTCGTGTGCACACCATTGCATACATCAAGCTACTAATTGTTGATGAATAAGGGACCATGGGCATGTATTTTATCTGTTGTTGTCTCTTGGGACACATTTCCTAGGTTAATTTGAAATGAATGGAGAAAGGTGTACTAATTGGTTCAACATTTTTCATTCTAAACCTCTCCAACACCTTCTCTGTGTACTCACCTTGAGACAATGTCAATTTGCAAATTTTTCTTGTCTCTTGTGATTCTTATACCAAGGATTTTCTTTCTAGCACCCAAATCCTTAATCACAAATGAATTAGCTAATTTATTTCTGATCACATTTATATCCTGCATGTTAGACCCTACAACAAGCATGTCATCTACATGCAATAGCAAGATAATATAGCTTCCATTTTCTAGCCTTTTAAAATAAACATGCAGTGATCAAAATGACATTTACTATAACCTTGTTCTGTCATAAACCTATCAAAATTCAAATACCATTTCCTTGGATCTTGCTTTAGTCCATGCAAGATCTTCTTCAACCTACATACCAAATTCTTCTTTCCTTTGACCTCATACCCCTGTGGTTGTTGCATATAAATCTCTTCATCCAAATCCCCATGGAGAAAAGTTGTTTTTACATCTAACTGTTCAATATGAAAATAGTCTACTACCAAAAGAGTTAAAATAGTCCTACTTGAAGTCATTTTAACAACAAGAGAAAATATTTCATCAAAATATATAACTTATTTATTTATTTATTTATTGTGTGTGCAAACCCCTATACAAAAAATCTGTCCTTGTATTGATTTTTGCCTCCATATTCTTCCTTCAATATGTAAACCTATTTATTCTGCAATGTTCTTTTTCCTGCAGGTAACTGAACCAAGTCCCAAGTCTGGTTATTTACCAAGGAGTCCATTTCCTCTTTAATGCATTTCTCCCACTTCTTTTTAGTGTCTACCTGCATTTCCTCTTCATAGCTTTCTGGTTCACCAGAATCAGTCAACAATAAATAATAAAATAAATGAGAGTATCCTTCAGGGGATCTACTTAACCTCGTAGATATTCTAACAACACTTGCAAGAGTTTGAGGTACTTGTTGCTCCTGTTGCTGTATATTTTGATTTTATTGTTCCTTTGGAATTTCTTTTTCAATGATCTCATCAAGCATTGTGTATTTAAAATTTTCTTTTCCTTGTTTCTTTCCCTGCAACTAATATTTGTACATGATCTTCTCATTGAATATGACATCTCTAATCCTAATTATTTTGTGATTTTAATAATCTCATAAGCGATAAACAAAATCATTAACACTAAATCCAATAAAGGTACACTTCTTGTATTTTTCCTCAAGTTTTTTTTTCTTTTCTTTATCAATATGGACAAATTATTTACAACCGAAAGTCTTTAGAAATTAATAGTTTACCTTTTTTCCTGTCCATGCCTCCTTTGGAATTCCACCATTCTAAAATCTTGAAGGTCCTCTATTTATTAAGTAAACAACAAATATCTACAACATCTGCCCAGAACTGTAAGCAAAACCCAACATGCAAGCTCATACTCCTAGCGTGTTCCATGATTGTCCTATTCATCCTTTATGACACACCATTTTCTGGTGGTGTTCTTGGAACTTCATTCTATCTACGAATCCCATCGTATGAAAAATAATCATCAAACTCCGTGTTGCAATATTCACCTCCATTGTTCGATCTGAGACACTTCAACCTTTTTCCTATCTGATTCTCAACCAAAGATTTCCATTTCTTAAAAGTGTCAAAAACATCATATTTTTTTCGAATGCAATAAACCCAATTTTTTCTAGTTGCATCATCAATAAAAGTAACATAATAACGAGAGCCACCAAGAGATGATAACTGAGTTGATCCCCATACATATGTATGCACAGGATCTAACCTTTCACTCTTCTTTTCCTTTCTAAATTTCATAAATATGATTCTCTTTTGTTTTCCATAAACGGAGAGCTCATAAAAATCCAAATCAATTTGTGTAAGATCTAGCAACAAATTTCTTTTGTGAAGTATCTACATCCCCTTCTCACTCATGTGCCAATCCTATCATGCCACAGTGTTGTATCGACTCCTATAGAATCTAAAGAGATAGAAAATTCAATATTACCAGTACATAAATACAATGTAGCTACCTTCTCTCCTTTTTTTATCACCAATGATCCTTTGGTGACCTTCCACACCTTATCTGTAAATCTAGATATACAACCTTCACTTTCCAACTACCTTGTTGAAATCATATTTTTTCTTAGATCTGGAACATGTCTTACCTCTTTCAACAACCATCAGTTTCCATTCTTTTTCTTTATCTGTATCTTTCCCATTCCAACATTTTTTCATGGTGCATCATCACCCAAATGAACCTATCCAAAATAACCTTGAAAATCATATTGAAAATTTTTCCTATGGGGTGTGGCATGAAATGAGGCCCCTAAATCTACTATCTAAGACTCATAAATATTATCTACAAAAATAATCAAAGAATCTTGCAACACATCACATGTTAGATTTTCTTCCCATTTTTTCTCCCGTTGTCCATCTCTTTGTTTCTTTGGAGCTCTGCAGTATTTCTTCAGATGTCCTTTCTTCCCACAATCCCAACACTTTATATTTCTTATTCTGGATTTGTATCTTCCCTTCTAAGAATTCCCATGGTTCCCTAAGCCCTTTCCTCTATCCTTTTATCTTCACTTGTTCTCCATGGTCAATGCATTACCTGATGTCTCACTTGTGCTTTTCCATCACATTTCCTCACTAAGGATAACACCAACAACATCATCAAATTTTAGAGTGTTTGAACCAACGGCGGAGTTACTTACAACCATGACCAAACCATTCCATCTTTCTAGAAATGAGCACAGGATTAGAGGAGCCCTATTTAAGTGATCGGTAACTAACCCACCTTTTGACATCTTCATATCAAATAATTGCTTCATTAGAAATACCTTATTGGAGGATGAGGTTTTTTCATATAGTTTATCCAATGCCTGCATCAGATCCTTCATTGTATTTTATTTTGAAATATTGAAATCCACTAAAACTGCCAAGCACAACCATACTGTTTCTAGTGCCTTTCCATCAAGAACCTCTTATTCTTTGTCCTTCATGGTCGTCATATTCTTTGTTATTCCTTCCAATGGTAGGAATAGATCCTTCTTATATAAATAATATTCCATTTTCATCTTCCATAGCTGGTAGTTTTGGTCTTTAAATTTCTCAACCTTAAACCTTCCATCTTTCGCCATTGCTCCCACTCGAACTAGGAACCCTCTTTTCCTATGAGTTACCTTTGGCTCTGATACCGGTTGTTAGAAAAACATGATTGCAGAGTAATAAAATAAAAAAAATGTAGAAATAAAACACAAAATATACATAATACAATAGAGACACATATATACATGGTTCACCCAGTGTGGGCTACATCCACCGAAAAAATTTCCAGGTCCTTCCTTTTTATTATCCAACAAAATGAAGGGATACAACCTACATCTCAACCATTGTAACTTCATCTTATTTCTCTCATAGTATCCTCTCTCAAAATACAATATTCACACACATACACAGTTGCGATATAATTCCCTCATGAAAATAGGGTTTCCTTCTAGGGAAAAAAAATCTAACATAACGTCTATCGTCATATATGCAACCTTATAATGAATGGTCCAGATTGACTATGAAATTACAATATTTTACGAGGAAAAATTCCCAAAATTTTGTGTCGGGAGCGTTGCCCCCGAATCCCCCACCAAGGGGGGGGAGGCTCCATTAATTGTCGTCTCCCTCCCTAGACCCCCTTGACAACAATAGTGGGGGGGGGGGGATCCTCCCCACACCCCCCTGTCACGAAATGGGATCCAAGCACAACTAAAACAAAACCTATGAATCAGAAAGATAATGAGGCTCCACAACCAACATAAGGAGCTACAAATGAAAAGAAATTTTAAATAAGGGGTATATATTCTCAAGTGTATTTCATTGGAGAGAACTATTACTCTTTTTAAAGAAGAAATATGGGACTTTCTGGTTGTGGATTGATTTTAAATAACTTAACAAGGTAACTGTGAGAAACATATATCCTCTACCAATAATTGATGACCTATTTGATCAGTTGAGAGGAGAAAAGACCCTTTGAAATATATATTTGAGGTCAAGATACTATCAAATAAGGATAAAGGATGAAGACGTTTGTAAGATATATTTTGGAACCAAGTGTGGCCACTATGAATTTGTTGTGGATCCATTTGGATTGACAAATGAATGAACTACTTTCATGTTCTTAATGAATTGAATATTCAAGAATTGGTTGGATAAGTTTGTCATTGTATTCTTAGTTGAATTTCTTATTTATTCCAAATTAGAGGAGGATCATGAAGAGAAATTGAGGCTAGTACTACAAGTACTAAAAGAAAATTAGTTGTATCCTAATTCAATGAAGTGTTCCTTTTATTAGAGGTGAACTCATTACTTGGGACACATCATCTATGAGGAACGAACAATTGTAGATCCAGAGGATATTGAAGCTATTAGTGAATGGTCCACACCTATAAACATAACCAAGGTAAGGTGTTTCATGAGACTTTGTATATAGCACAAAAGATTCACAGAAGTATTTTCCAACATTTCTCATCCCATTACATATTTATAGAAGAGGATTAAATTTGAATGGACATGAAAGTGTGTAGACATCTTCTAGTTGTTAAAGAAAATTCTTACTAGTGCACCCATTCCTATGATTGTTGAACCCAGTGAATATTTTGTGGCATGTATATATGCTTGTAAAGATGGGCTTAGTAGAGTTGTTAGTTAGAATGGGCATGTGATCTATTATGAATCTATGAATATTAAGGGGAATGAAAAGAACTATGTCACACATGACTTGGAAATTGTTGCAATAGTTCATGTGCTAAAGATGTGGATACATTACTTGATGGGAATAAAATTTGGATTAAGAACAGGCCATAGTTGTATAAAATATTTACTTGAACACTATACTTTAAATACTAGGCAAATAAGGTGGTTATAATTTCTCAATGAATATGACGTCGATATTAAAAATATTAGAGAGAAGAAGAACAATATTACTAATGCACTTAGAAAAAGAGTACATGAAATGCATGTTACAACCATTAGTATGTGAAAATTTGATTTGAGGAATACAATTTTTTAGGGTATTACCTCCAGTGGGCATTATCTTCAAATGTGAAGTAGTAGCTATTGATTTCATCACTAAGTCTCCCAAGATGGCAAGGAAACATGATTCAATAATAGTAGTGGTGTAAAAACTAACCAAAGATGCTCACTTTATTTTAGTTAAGTTTACTCATAAAGAAACTAATATAGTAGAAATTTTTTTGGAGATTCCCTGGTTACACAGGACACCTAAGACAATTATTTCAGACAGAGATCCAATGTTTACCTCAAAATTTTACAAAGGATTATTCATGGATTTTGGTATGAATATAAACTCTAGTACAACCTATCATCCACACACATATGTGAAAATAGAGATATTAAATCAAGTGATTGAGGAAATGTTAAGAATGTATGTGATGGATAATCCATCGAAGAGGGAGAATTACTTGCATCAAGTAAACTTTACCTAACAATAATGGATTTCAGGCTTCACTGAAGATGATTCCATTTGAGGAATTGCATGGTAGAAATTATAATAGTTTAGTTAGTTGGGGAAATCCCATAGACAGAGTAATACTTGGGACAAAATTTCTCATAGAAATAAAAGAGAAAATGGTTAAAGTCAAGAAAAATTTGAAGGCAACATAGGGAAAACAAAAGAGTTATGTAGATAAAGGAATAATGCTAAGGAAATTTAAAGTTGGGGAGTATGTGCTTCTAAAAGTGAAGCCAAATAAATTTTCCTTGACTTCCTTTTGAGATCCTGGATAGGATAAGACCTGTCACATACATGCTTGCATTGCCTATAGCCACAAAAGTGCATAGTGTGTTTCATGTGCCATTGTTGATGAATTATGTACATGATATAACCATGCTATTGATTGGACTTTGATTTAGGTGGAATCAAAATGAGACTTCTAGGTAAAAATAGTGTGCATATTGGAAAACAAGGTCATTGTTCTTCGGAATGGATTCACAGGGTAGGTAAAGGTCCAACGAACCAACTATAACCCTAAAGAATCAATGTGGGAGCTAGAGGATGTAATGCAGTAGGCATATCCACATTTTTTTAAGCATTTTGATGTAAGAAAATAAAATGATATAACTATATAATGGTGATTTTCACTAAGGATAGTGAAAAACCTATGGGGAGGGGAATGCAATACCCCAACTTTGATCCCTAGTTTAATATTGAGTATGTACATGATGAATGGATATAAGACATCAAATGTAATTTGTAACCCAACATTGAATGTTAATAAAATACGTCATAACTACATAAGAGAAGGACAAAATAATGGGGGCATATGATCCCACAAGAGGGAAAATACAAGGGGGATTAAGTAGGCTAAGGGAAAGGACCTTACTATGTGAATTAAACTAAAGTTCTTGTAGCACCTTAATTATGTCGCTTAATTATTAATTGATCTATTTATATTAATCCTTTTGGTGGTTAGTGCAAGAAGGAGGTACACGGAACTTCGTAAGGTTATGTGGCCCCTTCATGCCATGCAACTAACATATTTACTTTTTTCCATGCAAGGGAACTATTATTTTTGGGTTGAAGGTTCAAGAGGGAAGTTTGAATGTTGGGTTGAAGGTTTGAGAGGGGATTTTGAATTACCTTGTCAAATATCCCCCGTTTGGGTAAATTTGGAGAATTATCCTTGACTTAATTTCCATGAGAATATTGAAAATGAATTATCTAAATCTACAACCATGTATTAAGTGATAACTATGGCTACACAAAATGATAATTGTTGTCATTGAGGAAATTTGATACAGTTGATAATTCCCTAGAATCCCAGTAATCCTAGAAAACCTATGTTGGAGCCTTCGAGGGAAGTGGGATAGCTTGAGGGATTGTTGAGTAGAGAAGGATGTCTCATTCCTTGGGTTGTACTAGCTAATGGGGTAGAGATATGTGGATTGGGAGTTGGTGTAGGTGTAATTAATGACTGTGAGACTAGTAATAACAACAACTTGGATTCATAGGAAGAGTGTGCCCTTGTGGATTCATAGCATCAGCTTGGGGATGGTCTTTGTTGCAGGGAGAGCTAGTCATTAGAGAAATTTTGAGGTGAAAAATGGGCCTGAAAACAAAAATTGTACAATCAAAATCAACTTTAAAAGAACCAACAACATTCAAGATGACAATGTCAACCATAAGGGTAAATATTTTTGGAGGGAAAGGAAGAAAACTATTTTTTTAGTCATATTTCTAACTTATATTCTTATAGGTTTACTCAAATTTCAAGCGTAGGTACTCATTGGATACAGACTTAAATTCTACATCCAATGACTTGCATTTTTTTTTATGTATTTCCAATTTATCTCGGTATGGGTATATCAAATGTATGCATAGTGGGTACTCATTGGATGTATAATTTAATTCTACATCCAACGAGTGCGTGCACTAAAAAATTGAGTAAACCTCTAAGGAGATAAGTTGAAAATATAGTTTAAAAGGTAGTTTTCTTTCTTTCCCTTTGCAAATTCATAACTTATTTTATTATTTTATTATTTTCCTTATGAGGCCCATTTTAAATGTCAAAATTCCCCTATTGATAGTAGAGAGACTATGGTTGGGTAGAACATCCCTCTTTTGTAGCCAATTGTTGGGCAATTCTAGATATATAAGTGTTCATAAATGTGTCCATGAATTATGTTGAATTAATATTGAGTTGTTATGGTTTGTGTCATGGTTGAATTAATTTCCAATTTGTTCTTTTGACTATCTATGTTATTCTGCATTTATGATTTATGGTTTCATGAACAATTGAATGGTTACAATTATGTTGCAAAAATCTATACTGTCATGCCAGATTGTAGTAAATAGTTAATAATGTAACAATGAGTTCAGTTCCTTATTAAATTGGTGTGAATTTTGGTTGTTAAAATAAGTACCCCATATCCTCAAAGTGGATATATGGTATCAGGTACATTACATGAAACACAAGTGCACTTAATTTTATCATGCATTGACAAAAAAACCTACACTTATACCTTTGCAAAGAAAAATTTCAGCAAAGTGCAAGTTGTGGAGGTTTACACTTATATTTTAATTAAAATATATTACATTGGTGCATATATTCTCTTATAATACACTTCTGTGCTTGATATTGATTGAAGCACAACATGTTGAATTTTCTTTTAAAGACTACATTTTTCATCAATGTGCCAAAAAATGAAACAAAAAAAGAGCGGTATTTCATTTTGTAAAAGTGAGTTAAATAAAACCTTAATCCACCATTGTGTCAAAACCTAGAGGGGAGATTTGTGAAAAATAAATTTACCAAGTAAGAGATCGGAGTTGACATATTTTTCTAAAGAGAAGAATTCATAAGGGGTCACTTGGATCACATACAAATCTGCATAGAAGAAATTTCAAGTATGTAACTTCATTCTCTTCATCTCAACAAATTCTTCCTTGATTGATTAATAAATTCCCAAAAAAATGGATTTATTCCTATTCATATTTATAGCACATCTCAATAATATACAAGGGTTTTAGTTTCACCTTCAATATTGAAATCCCTATATTTGTTGCTTCCCTTTAGTAGGTATTTAGTTTAGTTTCTTTAACCTTTCACACTGATATTTGTTTTTTTGGTGCTTAGGGTATTGTTGAGGCCTCAACTAGCCCAAAGGAATGAGACTTTGGGACCCTCCTTTAGTTAATTTTTGCATCTTCATTTTGTATATTCAAATGTGCATTTCTCGACATTTGTTTTGTAATCTACTAATTGGTTGTTTGACCCTTGTGTTAGAATGTGGATTTTCACTTTGTGTTATTTTATGATTATGATCAATTTCAGTTGATGAAACCTTTGTTGTGCCATGATGATTATTCTGATTGTTTTTCTTACACATGATTTGGTTTTAATTTCAACTTCCTTACATGTCCTTTCTCTTACATAAGATTGTCCCATCTCATTGGTGCATTAGGTTCATTATTGTCTTATATTATCTTGATGTTTAATATTCTCTCTTGTCTAGATTGTTGTGCCTTTTTCTGATGTTTGATCATGAAAGATAAGTCAAAATCACAACCCTTCAACAAATGACATGAGATTCTATAGAAGGCTAGGTATTCAATTAACAAGCAGGAATGCACCAGTGACACATGCACATGTAAAAGGGAATGATGTTATGATGTATAGGGAGAGATAATAAATATATTGAGAATATAGAAGTGACATCATGCCATGTATAATGAAGAAATATTATAACCCGATAGTAAAAAATGTTGTTTCATAAGATTCATGGTATTGGTGTAAAAAATGCAATGACAAGCATGACGAGAGTAGTGTGAAAAATCGAAAGATGAAATGAATGGTTGATATTGCATGGAAAAGTATGGTTTCCAACCTCATCCAATATTATCATACTCATCCTCTATCATTGTAAGTCTCTCGATCAAGTTTCACAACAAGGAGGCAATATTTACCATGTTTTACTTATAGGTGCATTTGGTGCTCAAAGGCCATATTTTCCTTTAAAAAAAAGTTTCATGTATGAGGACATACATAACATCAACTAACTAGATTAAATATCCTATATTAGGGGTGAATATTGGATAGAGAAACTTTGATCTGAGTGAACAATATTTCGAGCAAGGTTCAGACTTTAACCTATAAGGGCCTTTTGTGTGTATTTTGGGTGATCTTAAAAAATGTGTTTTTTACTTTTGGAAGAGGTGAGTCTAACATTTTTAGGGCATACAAACTCAACGAAACTAAAAGAATTCAATTTCTAGGCATGTAGGTGTGAACAAAATTATTACAAATTCCCCCTCAATGAATTAGTTTCGAGTTGATGGATTATGAAGGATGGTAATTAAAGGCAAAGTGGGGATTTTGACCACTCATTGGAAGTATTTTTATGTACCCTATGTTACACAATAGAAATTTTGATGATCCAAGGCCCAATGAAGGGGTTATGATTTTATTAAGTGTTGTGAGAAATCTCACTCTACAGACATGTTGAGCTCCCCTTAGTTGGGTTTTCTTCAACTAAGACAACTAGAACAAGTGGACACTAACATTCCATATTTCTATATATTTACACATGAAATAAGAGAGGAAGAGGAAGAGAAAGAGGCACTTTTTTTCGGAGTTTGTCCTTACTGCTCCTTATCGTTCCAGTGTTGAATCCAGTCTACCTGCAAAGAAATAGAAATATCCTCGTCTTCTACTATGTGTAACAAGTTAGATAAAATCTATAATAACTAGGGCACAACCATTCATATGTAAAATTGAAAAGAGATGAAAATAGGGAAATAGGCCAAGATTATTAATATGAGAAACATGAGAACTTACAATCATGATGTGTTGCAAGCCTCCTTCAATGCTCCTCCTATTCATCCCTTGCATGAATGTATTGAGATCAAAATGATGATGATTCAATGAATCCCCCCCTCTCCCACCTTGGAATGCATTCATTATATAGTATTTAGAGGATTAGCCACCATGGAGAAGATCACTCACTAGATCCACTAAATTGGGTCTCCAAGATTTTTAGGGAGAAAATATCTTTCAAGGATTTTGAGGAAATATCTCTCAAGATCCATCAAATTAGGATTTTTGGTTTGAGAAAATCTCTCAACCATCCATGAGACTCTCAACTTCTCCTTGAGATTAGGAAACTAAATGTGTGGTGGATTCTCACACTAAATTAATTTCTTTTTTATGAATAATAATGAATAATACATGTGCACATAGTATTTTGACCCTCATATGATAGATTTATCTCCTAACATGTCTAGGGATTATGAAAAATGCTCCCTCACTAAAGTGTGATAAATCCACATTTGGTAGTGTGGGAATTTGGTGTGTAACAAATGACCCCTAAAGTGTGAGTTCAGAAGAGAAACTGATGGTCGAAACACTTTACAAATTCTTCAATGCAAGGGTGTTGGAGTAGGAGAACCTGGTAGAAGTTGCAAAAAAAAATCAAACAATATAAATATATGTTTCATTCCCGAGGCAAGAATACATATGCTCAAAATAAGAGTTGACTCAACGTATGGTCTTCGACCAATACACTACGGATCCATGATAATATTAACTAAGGATATGGCCATCAGAGATAAAACATGGATCCATACTTCCATGACATGAAATGATCGCATCCACGAAAAATAATCAGTGGAGCTACGAGATGAAAAAACATAGCCACATATTAATACAATGTGGATCTATGTGACAATATATGTATCAGTAAGATCACTAGCATGGATATTATACTAAAATATTTTACATGCTCAAATGATCTCCATCACATCCTGGGAAAATCACATAACAAAGTGAGCACCCAACCCAGGGTCTTCATCCCAATCCTGAAATGCTACAATTATAGCCATGCAAATAGATGAATTAATGTCGAACATGGTAGAAACCACTTGATTATCGGTCATTGAGGTATACTGTCAACAAGTGCAAGGGAAATCACCAATGATGACAATGATTCCCAAGGTACCTTTTGTACATTCCAGTGAATGTGAATAAATGAGCTGAGGTCAACCATTCATGGAATCATCTAATCAGAGGTCAACGATGTAAACCTACTATCGAAAGTGAGGAGGCCTTCCATTGAGGCATGCAGGTTCCAAGTTACTAATTTTTTTCTAAGTCTAATTCCCATATGATGTGTTGAAGTCAACATGAACAAACTCGTCAAAGGAGGGCCATGATGTATCCCCCATCTGTTAGAAAAATAGGATCTCAGAGCAATAAAATAAAATAAAATGTAGAAACAAAACACAAAAGATACACAATACAATACAGACTCAGATATATGTGGTTCACCCAGTGTGGGCTATGTCCACCAGAGAAATTGTGAGGTCCTTCCTTTATTATTATCCAATAAACAAAGGGATACAAGTTACAACACACCTGTTGTAACTTCCTCTTCTTTCTCTCATAGTCTCCTTTCTCAGAATACAATATTTGAAATGATACATAGCCGCAATACATTTCCCTCATAAAAGAGGGTTTCCTTCTACCAAAAACTATCCTAACATAAATTCTACTATTATATCTGCGACCTTATAATGAACGGTCAAGACTTACTATGAAATTACAATATACATTTACAAGGTAATTTTTCCTTTGAGGGATTCATCCCTGTACTCTCGCTGGGGGCCCGCTTGCCCCCAGACCCCGTAGAGGGGGTAATCCCCCTCTGCACTCCCATGTGTGGAGGAGTGTACATTCTTCTGGGGTGTAAATTCTTCATGGGGTATAAACATGCCTGAAAACAAAGACCTCTGAATCAGGAAGATAATTAGGCTCCACAACCAACAATCTCCCACTTTGAGATGGATCTCAACAACTCCACCATTGTTGTATATGTTGGATTATGATCCTTCTTGGACCTGGAACATTTCTCATCTTCATAGTGATTCTTGAAGACCAACTAAAACTAAGTAGGAACTCAGTTTCTCACTGGTTACTCCCTTTCTTAACATGTCTGCAGGATTATGGCTAGTGTGTATCTTTTCCAACTTCAAATGTCCATGTTCCAAGACGAATCGTATGAAATGGTACTTGAGATGTATATTCTTAGTCTTTGAATGGAAGGTTGAGTTCTTTGCAATATGAATGGCACTCTCACTATCATAGTACAACCTACTATTCTCCTTCTTCTTTCCCAATTCCTCCATAAATCTCTATAACCAAATCATCTCTTTACTAGCCTCTGTAGCAACAACATACTCTACCTCTATTGTTGAAAGTGCAACAACCTTTTGTATTTTCAAAATTCAACTTACTGATGTTCCACCTATAGTAAAAACATACCTTATGGTGCACCTCCTACTATTTTTATCACCTTCCATATCTGAATCAAGATGTCCCTATAGAATAGTGTCAGAAACTCCAAAACATAATGCACGAGTAGAAATACCTCTCAAATACTTGAGAATCCACTTTACTTCCTCCCAATGTTCTTTACCTGGATTGTTCATATACCTTCTCACAACTCCCATTGCTTGTGCAATATCTGGTCTTGTGCAAACCATCACATACATCAAGCTGCCAAATGCTGATAAATAATGGACCCTAGACATGTATTATATATTCTCATGTGTCTTGGGACACATTTCCTTAGTTAATTTGAAATTGTTGGCCAAAGGTGTACTAACTAGTTTTGCATTATGCATTCTAAACCTCTCCAACACCTTCTCTATGTACTCACATAGAGACAATGTCAATTTGTGATTTTTTTCGTCTCATGTTTTTATCATACCAAGGATTTTCTTTGCAGCACCCAAATCCTTCATTGCAAATGAATTAGCTAATTTCTTCTTGAGAACATTTATATCTTCCATATTAGACCCCGCAACAAGCATATCATCTACATACAATAGCAAGATAATATAGCTTCCTTTTTCTAGCCTTTGAAAATAAACACAATGATCAAAATGGCATCTACTATAACCTTTTTCTGTCATAAACCTGTCAAACTTCAAATACCACTACCTTAAAGCTTGATTTAGGCCATACAATCTCTTCTTCAACCTGCATACCAAATTCTCCTTTCCTTTGACCTCATACCCCTATGGTTGCTGCATATAAATCTCTTCCTCCAAATCCCCATGGAGAAAAGTTGTTTTTACATTTAATTGTTCAAGATGAAAATATTCTACTACCACAAGAATTAAAATAGTCCTAATTGAAGTCATTTTAAAAACAAGAGAAAATATTTCATCAAAGTCTATACATTTCTTTTGTGCAAACCCCTTTACAACAAGTCTAGCGTTGTACCACTTTTTGCCTCCATCTTCTTCCTTCAACTTGTAAACCCATTTTTCTGTAATGCTCTTTTTTTTGCAGACAACTGAACCAAATCCCAAGTCTGGTTATTTACTAGGGAATCCATTTCCTCTTTCATTCCTTTCTCCCACTTCTTTTTAGTGTCTACTTACATTCCCTCTTCATAACATTCTAGTTCACCAGAATCACTCAATAATAAATAATACAATGAAGGGGAGTATCGTTAAGGGGGTCTACTTAACCTGGTCGATCTTCTAACAACACTTGTAGGAGTTTGAGGTACATGTTGATCTTGTTGTTGTACATTTTTATTTTCTAGTACCTTTGCAATTTATTTTTCAGTGATCTCATCAAGCACTATGTATTCTGGTTTTTCTCTTTCATGTTTCTTTCCCTGCAACTGATCTTTGTACATGACCATCTAATTGAATATGACATCTCTACTCCTAATTATTTTGTTATTTTCATAATCCCATAAGCGACAACCAAAATCATTAACACGGTATCCAATAAAGGTACACTTCTTGGATTTTGCCTCAAGATTCGTTCCATTTTCTTTGTCAATATGGACAAATGATTCACAACCAAAAGTGTTCAAAAAAGAATAGTTTAACTTTTTACCTGCCCATGCCTACTCTAGAATTCTACCATCTAGAGAGCTTGAAGGTCCTCTGTTTATTAAGAAAACAACAGTATCTACAACATATTCCCATAACTGTGAGGGAAAACCAACATGCAATATCATACTCCTTGCACGCTCCATGATTGTCTTGTTCATCCTTTCTGACACACCACTTTCTTGTGGTGTTCCTGAAACTATCTTCTCTCTATGAATCCCATAGTATGAATAGTAATCATCAAACTCCTTGCTACAATATTCACCTCCATTTTATGATCTGAGACACTTCAACCTTTTTCTTGTCTCATTCTCAACCAAAGCTTTCCATTTCTTAAAAGTATCAAAAATATCAGTTTTTTGTCGAATGCAATAAACCCAAGTTTTTCTAGTTTCATCATCAATAGAAGTAACATAATAACGAGATCCACCAAGAGATGATACATGAGTTGGTCCCCATACATATGTATGCACAAGCTCTAACCTTTCACTCGTATTTTCTTTCCTGACTCTGTGAAATATGACTCTCTTATGTTTTCCATAAACACAATGCTCACAGAAATCCAAATCAATTTGTTTAACATCTGGCAACAAATTTCTTTTGTAAAGTATCTTCATCCCCTTCTCACTCATGTGTCCAAGCCTATGATGCCACAGTGTTGTCTTCACTCCTATAGAAGATAAAGAGATAGAAGAGTCAGTATTAACAATACATAAATACAATGTACCTACCTTCTCTCCTTTTGCTATGACCAATGATCCTTTGGTGACCTTCCACACCTTATTTGAATATAGATATATAACCTTAACTTCCCAAATTCCTTGTTGAAATTATATTTTTTCTTAGATTTGGAACATGTCTTACCTCTATCAACAACCATTGGTTTCCATTGCTTTGCTTTATTTCTTCCTTTCCCATTCCAACAATTTTGCATGGTGCATCATCACCCAAATGAACCTGTCCAAAATCACCTTGAACATAATCTAGAAAATGTTTCCTATGGGTTGTGGCATCAAATGAATCCCCTGAATCTACTGCCCAAGACTCAGAAATATTATCTACAGAAAGAATCAAAGCATCTTTAACACATCACCTATTACATTTTCTTCCTAATTTTTCTCTTGTTGTCCATCTCTTTGTTTCTTTGGAGCTCTGCAGTCTTTATTCATATGTCCTTTCTTCCCACAATTCCATATCTAGATTTGGATCTACCCTTCCTAGAATTCCTACGGTTCCCCGATCCCTTTCATCTATCCTTTTGTCGTCCCATGTTCTCCATGTTTAAAGCATTACCTGATGTCTCACCTGTGCTTTTCCATTGCATTTCCTCACTAAGGATAACACCAACAACATCATCAAATTTTAAAGTGTTTGAACTAGAGACAGAGTTACTTACAACCATGACCAAGCCATTCTAGATTTTTTTCAATGAGCACAATATTAGAAGATCCATGACCTCACCATCAAAGTCCACTTTTATAGAACTTAGTTGATTAGTAACTGTATTAAATTCATTTAAATGATTTGCAACAGATCCACCTTCTGACATCTTCATATTAAATAATATTTTCATTAGAAATACCTTATTGGACGCCAAGGATTTCTCATACAGTTAAGCTAATGCATCCATCAACTCCTTCATTGTATTTTCTTTTGAAATATTGAAAGCTACTGATGTTGCCAAGCTCAGTGGTATCATTCCTAGTTCCTTTATGTCAAGAACATCTCTTTTTTCATCCTTCATGGTCGTTGGCTTCTTTTCTAATCTACCTAATGGTATAAATAGATCCTTCTGATATAAATAATATTCCATCTACATCTTCCATAACTAGTAGTTTTGGCAGTTAAATTTTTCGACCCTAAACTTTCCATCTTTTTCCATTGCTCTCACTTGAACCGGGAACCCTCTTTTGCTACGAGTTACCGTTCTCTCTGATACCAGTTGTTAGAAAAACGGGATCGCGGAGCAATAAAATAAAACCAATGCAGAAATAAAACACAGAAGATACACAATACAATAGAGACACATATATACGTGGTTCACCCAGTGTGGGCTACATCCACCAAAGAAATTTCCAAGTCCTTCCTTTATTTTTATCCAGCAAATGAAGGGATACAACGTACAACACACCCATTGTAACTTCCTCTTATTTCTCTCACAGTCTCCTCTCTCAGAATACAATATTCACAATGATACATAGTCGCAATACATTTCCATCATAAAAGAGGGTTTTTTTTCTAGGGAAAAAAACACTAACATAACTTCTACCATCAAATCTATGACTTTATAATGAACGATCCATATTTACTATGAAATTACAATATGCATTTACAAGGAAATTTTTTCGTCAGGGGCTCTCTTTCCCCCAGACCTCATAGAGGGGATAAAACCCCTTTGCACTCCCCTGCGTGGAGGAGTGCACATTCTTCCGGGGTGTAAAGTATTCATGGGGTATAATCATGGCTGAAAACAAAGACCTCTAAATCAGGAAGATAATCAGTCTCCCCAACCAATTCCATCATTGACATGAAAATGACACAGGAAAGTGATGTGAGATGGTGGATTAAATGAGTATGGACTAACACAAGAATGGAAACTGGTAATAATGCAGATGGTTGGTTTGAAGTGAAAATTCCCTTGAACATTGTGAGAAACAAAAAATGAATTGGAGGCATTGACTCGATGAGTACGAAGAACATAATTTGACAACAATAAGAGCACTCTTCGACTAGAATGAAAAAATATAATGAAACATGGAATTGGTATGAATCAGAGATAAGAAAATTACCCAATTGTAAGATGAGATGCAAACATGTGCCATGTTCAAGGGTGAAAACAATAGCTTCCATAATGGATTCCAAAAAACTTGACCCACTTCTTTCAATCCCCCCCATCATGCTTGGTGAGTACCTCTTTGTTTTTTAACAAGCTTGAGGAGGATAACAGATGCTTGGTATAGCTCATCTTTGATGAGACCCTCAACATATGTTTAACGAACCTAAAGAAGGAGGGGTTCGGTCTCGTATGGGTCCTGGAGTTTGATCCCATATAGGTCCTTCAATGCATAATTTTATGAGCCCAAAGAAGGTAAAATCGATGGTTTTTCATGTTTAGAGAGTCTGAAAAGAACTTAAAGATAACCCCATGGATGAAATTTTTGTAAATTTATTCTCCCAAGACCGAAAAAAGTGTGAATAAATACAAGGGAGAACTCTTCTAGTCATGCTAGACCAGAGTATTCCTTTTTCATAATTAGTCTTGCGAGGCCGAAAAAGAGATAAAACAACACTCAAAAGATGCCCTTTCAAACATTTTAACAAGTGTGAAAGGAAACAAGTTCACTCGACAATATTTTCATGTTTAGGGAGTCTGAAATGATCTTAAAAGAGACTCCAAAGAGTTCTTCTTTTTGTATATCTTTTATGAGTCCGAAAAAGAGATAAAAGTATACTCAGTAACCTATTCTCATGTATTAACGAGCACAAGAAAGAAAAAATATTGAGCTCGGTAACCTATTCTCATGTATTTACAAGAAAAATAAAGATCAAATACTAATTTCGTTCTAGAAAATACTACTAAGTTACGATGGGAATGATCCCCAAGAAAGGATCACTCCTAGAAGCATGTCTCTCTAGAGGTATTTTTCCCCCATCATATGTGGTAGAATCTAGTGGCTTCAGTCCATCATGATGTCCAGAGGTTGGAGACCTTCCCCCCAAGTGTCGTTTCCTCCATCAACTCTTCTTCTTTCCTCATGTAGGCATATGGATACTAATAGGAATATTTTCACTAGGCATAGGAAAAGAAGGTTCAAGTATTCGATCCAGAGGAAAACTCGATTCGAATGGAAGGGGTTATGTTTCATTTTTTAATGATATTGACATAGACAATGAACTATGATCGTAAAGACCAGGTACTACCAAAGGATCAAGTGATTCTAGGGATTGTTGTACCTAAGTCAAAATCATATTTAACATGGCAACCTATGGGGTGTCAGGAGAAGGAAAAGGAAAAATCCCCATGAGTGAGGAATTCTTAAGGAGACCTAATCCTACACTCTCATACTCAATACTAGATTGTCCTAGAAAAGAGACATTATTAATTGGGGAATTGTGGATATTTAGAGAGCAATAGTCAAGTTTCTCAACAGTGACAATTTTCCCTTGATGGGGAAATTGTAAGATATGAAACATTGAAGATGCGATGACAATCATCGCATGGAACCAGCTATGAAAAATTAACAACTTGTAATCCAAGGGTGCTTCAACCACTTTGATATCGACCAAAACAATTTTACCCTTCAATGTCACAACGAATGACTACGAGAGTCCATTAGGTTGGAAACCATGTCCATCAAATGCTTGAAGAGTGGTAGGAGACCTATTAAGTTTAGGAGAACCAATGGATCTCCAACAAGATGAAGACATGACACAGGTGGAGGCTCCTTCATCCAAAACAATACGATGAATATTCTTTCCACCAACAAAAATTTAAATTTTGAATGTTAGGTGGTGTGAGAGCCTTTCCTTAAAATAGTTCAGACTAAACGTAATCGGATTTGATTCCTCTGGATCCATAGCTTGAATGGCTGACAACATGGTTCTACGTTGACTTGGAAAATTCTGCAGAACTTCTAGGGATGACATAGCACAATTTTCCTACACCAAATATTAAATAATATTGTAGTTTTGGGTGGCATGGGCACTTGGATTAAAGGTCTCTTTTTGAATTGTTCCCTTGGGCGGGTGCAACACTGCGTCAAAAATTGGCTTCTCGATCTGAAAAAGGGGTGGAATATGGAGGAGAATTTGACATAGAGGGATGATCAATAGCCTTTCCATTGGCATGATTACATGGAAGAGTGTCATAATTATTTTCTTGGGTTGTCAAATTAACTACCTCCTTACACATATATACCTGATAGGTGCTTGAGGAAGCATCCCCATTGGATTCGCCAAAAAATGTTGTGAGAAATATCACCCTGCAGACAGGTTGAGGTCCCCTTAGTTTGGTTTTCTTCAACTAATAAAGCTAGAACAAGTGGAAACTAACATTCCACATTTCCATCTATTTATGCATGAAATAAGAGAGGAAGAGGAAGAGAAAGAGGCACCTTTTTTCAGAGGTTGTCCTCGTTGCTCCTTATTTTTTTGGTGTTGGATCCAATCCAGCTCCAAACGTAGTCTACTTGCAAAGAAATAGAACTGTCCTCTTCTACTACTACTTGTAACAAGTTATATAAAATCTATCATAACCAGGACACAATCATTCATGCATAAACTTGAAAAGAGACAAAAATAGGGAAATAGGCCAAGTTTATTAATATGAGAAACAATGGAACTTACAATCATGATGTGTTGCAAACCTCCTCCAATTCTCCTCCTATCCAACCCTTGCATGAATGTCTTGATATAAAAATGATTATGCTTCAATGGATACCCCCCTCTCTCACCTTGGAATACCATCATTATATAGGATTTGGAGGATTAACCACCATGGAGAATATCACTCACTAGATCCACTAAATTGGGATCTCCAAGTATTTTAGGGAGAAAATATCTCTCAAGATCCATCAAATTAAGATTTTTGGTTTGATAAAATATCTCAACCATCCATGAGACTCTCAACTTCTCCTTGAGAATAGGAAACTAAATGTGAGGTGGATTCTCACACTAAATTAATTTCCTTTTTATGAATAATAATGAATAATACATGTGCACATAGTATTTTGACCTTCATATGATAAATTTCTCTCCTAACTTGTCTAGGGATTATGAAAAATTCTCCCTCACTAAAGAATGATAAATCCACATCTGGTAGTGTGGGAATTTGGTGTGTAACATTAATTAAAAATTAGGGGGCTTCACTAGTGCTCATTTTAGTTCATTTTTTCTTATTTGTTGGTACTTCTTTGAGTAAGTTTATATCATATCTTGAGATAAGATATGATTCATTTTGATTAGTATAAGTCGTAAAAAAAAATTCAAACCTCACTTTGATGTGTGGAAAGCTATGAAGGTGATGGAACTCCAATTGCTTCCCATGGCTGCCAATGAGTGTGAGAAGACTTTCAATTGTTGGAAAACCATTGAAATTAGTAAAAGGTGTAATCCATTATGCAGAGCTAAGGATTTAGTTTGTAGGTCCTTAATGAAGTTTCTCTTTGCTCCAAATAGCATGATTTCAAAGAGGAAGTGAAATCATTGAGTTGGGGAGCTTGTTGGTTTCCCAACCCAATGATTCACTTCATTTAGGATCAATAATTGATTTGAAAGGTTGGAAAGACTCTAAACTTAATCATTGATCCTTGATGTCTAAGTGGAAAAAATGCATCATTTTGGGCTTAAGGAAAGTGTTGAAATCTTTCTTTTAAAGTTGATTGACCCAAGTGAAGGTAAACCATTTGGTTGGGAGATCAATTGAATTCTATACCCAACGATATTACCCTAGTCATCTATGAAGTTAGTGATTTTACTCCAATATGGAAATCGCTCACTTGGATGGGTTTCTAGCTATCTGAACCCAATGATTTAACTACCTGAGCCTTGAACTCAATGATTTTCCACCAAAGGGAAAATCCCTTACGTGAAATTAATGTTTGACATATAAACCAAGTGATTTACCCTTTGGATCATGAACTCAATGGTTGGCATGCTCGGATGGGTTGTTTCTAATGCTTAACTCCCATTATTTCTTGGTATAAGAAGCATTGGGTTTCTCAAAGGTATTACGCTACCTTATTTTCTCTCATTATATCTTTCTTTCATCCCATTGACCTCTTATGAGATGGATATTCTTTCCCTTATTCTAATAAATTTATAGGTTTGAGATTGTCCAAAGACATAGTCAAGTGAGTGAGGAAGCATCATTTTCTATCAAACACGCATGTATTTTTATTTATAGAGTGATGTGTAGTGCCCAAAATCCATAGAGATCTAGTGCACTAGGGTTTTATAGGAAAATGTTCTCAAAATTTAATGGCTACTTGTTGGTTGGTGTTTGCAGATGGGATTGAGGAACCCTCTAGAGGTACATTTTTGTCCCAAAAGTGATGGAATTGAGTCTCTTGCTATATGGATTAATTCCCTCACTAAGAAAATAAATTTTCACTATCATAATTGTAGGGGAGTTTCCATGTAGTAGTCAAATTGAGCTACAAAAAGGATCTATGTATTTTAGATTGTGGCATTTTTGGAGAAAAAAGAAGCAAGATTTAGTAACAAGAAATTTAGAAAGGAGGGTTTTAATATGTTTTCATTGTTAACAATTTTTTTCATTGTTAACATTTTTTTCATTGTTATGACAAAGACAAAAAAATTTCAATTGATTTTTTCACTTGCTGCTCATTTTGGATGGAAGGTACATTAGTTGGATGTGAAAAGTTCTTTATTCATGGATATCTAATTAAAGAAATTTATATGAAGAAACTCCTAGGTTTTGAAAAGGATATCAATCTAGTTTGTCAACTAAAGAATTCCTTATATGGTTTGAAATAGGCCCCTGGGGATTAGTATGAGAAGATTATATGTTTCATTATTGATATTGGTTTCAAACACTATGAATCAAATCCTAGTATTTATGTATTACATGTAAAAGACAAAATATTAATTGTTGCATTGCATATGGACGATTTAGTCATCATTGGAATCAATATGGATTTAATTTTGGGTTTGAAGATACAATCAACAGATACATTTGAAATTACTGACCTTGGTCTCTTACATTTCTTTTAGGGTATCCAAATTTTGCAAATGGATGATAGTGTCTTTATGTCTCAAACTAAATATGTAATTAAATCTATGCTACACCTTTTTAGTGGGGAGTGAAGTTGACCAAAGAGTGTGATTCTTCAAAAGTCGATGCAACCCTTTATCAACAACTAGTTGGTGGCCTTATTTATTTAACCCATATTTGACCTAATATTCCCTATACTATTAGTGTATTTTCTTGGTTTACACAAGATCCATGAGAAAGCCACTAGAAGGTTGTAAATATGATTGTTCATTATAGCAAGGGTAGTTATAGACTTGGTATAAAATTTTGTAGTAATCAAACATATCTGTTTGTTATTTATACCAACTCATATTGGGCTAGGGATGACGATGACGTGAAGTCTACAATTTTCTATGTGTTTCATCTTTGTTTAGTACGCATAGTCTATTCATGCAAGAAGTAGAATGGGGTTTACCTTTCAACCAGATAAGTTGAATATTGTGGTACAGTTAACACTGGCATAGAGGTAGTATGGATTTAATAGCTCTTAGACAAGATTGACTTTCCAATCGAGACATCGATTATTATATTTTGTGATAATTAGAGATCACAATAAGTTGAAGAATGTGAAGCTTCATGCTCATTGTTTGAAATAGTTGGTACAATATGATGTTGGGAATCTTGTCTATTGTAGAATAGATGATTAGGTTGTTGATATATTTATGAAGCCTTTACCAGAAGCTAAATTTGTGAATCTTCAATCTATGCTTGAGATTCAAGAATTTGCAATTATGGGGGTGGGGGGCGGGGGGGGATGTGCATATGTGATTTCACCTTATAAATATTCACAAAATTGGGTTTATTGGGGGGTGTTGCAATAGTAGGTGATGCAAGTTCTTCACACCTCTATATCTTATAGAGAATATCAATTGATGGTCAATAGTTGACTAGGAGAGTCATCTTAGTATTGGATTGAGTAGTTGACTAATTATTCAATTGGTTGGTTGGGTCGACTAGAACCATCGACTAGTAGATAGAACAAGGTATATTTCAAGGATTTTTTCAAGCACCCTTGCCAGTGTATGTGAACTGGATCTTCCTCATTTCAAGGGATTTGGTTTCATCTTGGTTTTATAAAAGGATGGGCCTATGGGTCAATCTAACATATGAATGTAAACAATGAATAATACACTTTGATATGTTCTTCATTAGTTATGATATTATACCTTGTGATTAAGTAATGTAATGGTGTCTCTCAACACCACCTCTTGTTGGAATCATTAGCTCTTAGATCTACCTAATTCCTTGGTTCTCCAACACATTGACCTTATAAAAGAGAGTCTTTAGATTCTTCTGAACTTCATTTGGACAATTTATATTACTTGCATGAAAGTGAATATCCATGGAGATGTAAGTTTTTATGACTCCTACAACCCCATCCTTCTTCTTTCCAATCAAAATGTTTTGTTTATCATCCTTCAAATATAGACTCATAGTCTTCATGAACTACCAAAAAACCTTACTCTTCAATAATGTTTCCATATCTTGTGTCCACATACCATATTTTTGTCCATTCAAATCCATAGGTTCTTTCTTGGAACTCATGATATTGATGTATAGATATAAACCATAATAGAATCTTCAACTTGAAACCCTGAGTTAATATTCTATAGAGATCTAAGTCATCAAGAGTGTGTACAATCAACAACCTTGAAAAACACCTGTAGATAATAGGCCAGGTCTTAAACCAAATAGCTCTGAGACCATGATGAAAAAACATGGATTTATATAGATCAAGGAGGTATATATATTCTAATACGAGGTGGTGTCGAAAGACATTGTTACAATATTTAAGAAAAAATGACCATAGCTCAACATAAAATATAAAATACAAGGAACCAAAAACATTCCATGATAGATTGCTCCATAGGACCATGTATATATAGCACCAAAGTGTAGCTAGCTCCTTTGAAACAGGGAAGACATGGTCAAATTTTATTAGATATGTCGCATAATGAACTCCTTGAATTTCACCTTGACCTACACACCAATTGAATTCCATGGTCTACCCAACCAACTAGTCAAGTTATTAGTCAAACACTCAATCAATTCTCTTAGTTTAGAATTGACTATAAACTCATCGTCTCTAGAAGATCTAGAGGTGTGGTGAACCCACTTAGCTTGTTATTCCAACACAATTATCAATCTTCTTGTAATACCACAATTTTGACCCTGGAATATATTAGATTAGATTATGTATAATTTGTAAATAAGTGGATATAATGATAGGGGTTGAGCCATGTGATATTAAATAAATGACCCTGTGTTATAAATAATGTAAATATACTTATATGGGTCATGTGATAGGCATTCCATGGTGAACTCAAATCTATGCAAATATTTGTGTTGGAATATAATATATAATGGTCCAAGATGGATGCAAAGAGGATGAGAGGAGGTATTATTCCACCAAAGAGGAAAAGGTGGTCTATGAAAAAAAACCTCTATTTCCAAGTGTTAAGCTAAGAACTCATCTCTTTCCAAACATGAACTTTAAAAGAAGCCATACACCTCCCTTGACTTAGAGAGCCAATAATGAATTTAGGTATAGGTTGGTAAGAAGTTTTCCACACATAGTTATTGAAGCATGGGTTATGTAAAATCATTATTGGGGACATGGAAGAGTACTCCATTCCCCCACTAGAAGGAAAAATAAACCATCATTCCCAAATTTTCATTGTTCCATTCATTTTCATGTTCATGCTTACCACTCCTCTCATCATATTATCCATTCTTTTATTCAACCATTATCTAAACGTGATGGTGATCAAATCAGCATTGTAGTGGAAGGAATGAACAAAATTTGGATGAGAGATAGATGGATGTAGGGGAGAATAGAGGCTGGAAATATTAGGAATCCTCCACTCATTATTGTTTCTCATTCACTGACTAAGAACAAGTTTATTCTTCTAGGGTATTCCTAAAAATAATTCAAGAGGTTGGACTTTTTATGCCTACACTAAAGAGTGTTGGAAGGGAAGAATATCACTAAGGGATTGTTGAATATAAAAATGGATGATCTTCATTTTTGTGTATAAGGTAGTGAAAGAGAGTTCAATGGCTATGTTATGGTGGGAGGAGTTTCCTGCAGTGCACTGTAGTGAGCAAATTGGCTAAGACACGAGAGAAAATGGGTTTGGATGATTGAGCTAAAACCATGTAACTTGTTTCTGTCACCTTGGTGGCTTAACATCCCAATGTGGGGGTGGAATATTCCTACATGCCTATGATTGGGTTGAAAATTGCTTGTATTCAACCATTTTATTTGACTATTTTATGTTAAACGATAAGTTCTCTATCTTTGTTTGTATTATTGTAATGTACACGTTATTTCTTGTTATGGCATGGGGGTGGAATATGCTTGGATGCTTATGGTTGGGTGGAAAATTACTTGTATTCCACCATTTCCTTAGACCATCTTAAGTTGAAAGATAAGTGATCTATATTTGTTTGTATTGTTGCAATTTAAATTTTATTTCTTGTTATGAAATTAAAACTATTGTGCATGCTATATGTGTGAATGCACTTAATTAGGAACATGAGTCTTTGTCTCAATGAATGTATGTTATTATATGCTTGTATAATCTATTGCATTTTATTATTGCACCTATGAATGCACTTGCATTGTTTTTCCCCTCTTTGAGAAGTTATCTCTATCATGATATGGAAAATTGTCTCTAGGGATGACATTTTAAATGGTTGTGTGTGGTTACCCACTCCATGGTTGGGAGTGCAAGAGGGGGATTCCATTGTGTGACTAATAAATTTTTCACTAGTAGTGTAGGACAATGATGCCACACTTTTTCTATCTATAGATGACATTTGTTTTTATCTTGAAAATCAACTCAAGGTTATTAAAAATCATGTTTATGATAACACAAACTTGGAATAAATCCCTTCATATAAGTATCTTGAAAATTAATTCTATCACAAGTTAAATTGGAA
This sequence comes from Picea engelmannii, assembly GCA_009831015.1. Lineage (NCBI taxonomy): Eukaryota > Viridiplantae > Streptophyta > Pinopsida > Pinales > Pinaceae > Picea > Picea engelmannii. The sequence goes on from ML801380.1 coordinate 122,999, forward strand.
TTGCAATTTTAAAATAAGGATTAGTGTAAGTGGTAAAAATTATATTGTTCTTGGAGAGAATTGTAAAGAAGCTAAGTTTTTGTTTTGGAAAAAAAGATTTATCTTTAACAAATTTTTTATCACAATGATTTTGTATGGTTTTGAAGATTGGGTTGTAGTATTTCTATAGAAAATGGAGGAAAATAGAGAACATATAGAAACAATTTATAGAAAACAATCTTAAAATTAAAATAATACACCCTATCATATCCTCCTTTTAGAGGTTAATAAGGTTATGATCAATTACTTATGATGTAATTATAGGCTAGCTAACACAAAGAGAGAGAGGGGGGATTCCTATCAAAACTTCAAGCATAAGTAAAAGTTACTCAAGACTCAATACTAAATAGAGGGTGGACTAGAGATGTTAATTATTGGGGATATTGGTGTTGGGGTACATGCTCAAGTACATACTTAATGACATACTCAATCTTTCCATTTTTCCTACTATTTAGGAGGACTGTTGTTTATATCCAGTCTATTTTTGGCCAGTTTCCTATAGGAAATACCATGGGTTTCTAAAACCATGGGCTTATATGCCACCATTAGGCAAATTCCTATTTTTTAGCTACCATTAGGAAAATTCTTATTTTTAGGAGATAGTTCCTATTTCCTTAGTTTTAGGAGATAATTCTTATTTCATGGCTATAGAGCGCACTTTAGTGAGAATACCAACCTCATAAGGAAGTGCACATAACCCATATTTTACTTGGATTTAACTCATTTAACTTATTTAGTAGCTTTCCATATTTATGAAATTCTCTCTCAATTAGGACTTTAGTTCCATTCTTGGACTATAGTCTTATTCTAGGAGAGTTTTTCTATTATGGAATGCATGTTGACTTTGTGTAGAATTCTCGTTGAGTTACCACCTATAGTTTTTTTAACCTTTTCTTATTATTATCAACTTTTGACTTTAGTTAAATTTTTTACTTTAGCATGAACATGGAAACCCCAACCTAGTGCTCATTACTTCTCTTATGAAAATTCCTATATATTGTACCCATTATCAAGGATTAATACAATGTGATTAGAGTTGGTTTCTTAGTATCTTATGTGTCAATATTGATTCTATTTTTCTCTCTCCTCTCTCTCTTTTGCAATTAGCTAGTGTAGTATTTCCTTGTCAAAATTAGGTTTTGGATTGTGGTTTATTCCTACATGGTATCAGAGCCATTATTGTGAGGGATTATTCACTTTTATTGCAGGTTTATAGATCAGAATGGACAACCCATAGAGAACTATGGATCTTCCATCTTCTTCAGTGATCTGGACACCCTTCAACTACTTTGAGTGGAAGCCCAAGATAGAGATTCTACTTTGAAGCAATGGTTTGTATAGGGTCACCATGGGGACTAAGTTCAAGCCTACTTCAACCATAGAGAAATCAAAATAATTCAACATAATGGATGAAGCCTACAGGATATTGTTCTTGATAATATATCTGGATCTCCTACTTCATGTCAATACTTGCAATAATCTTAACAATGTTTGGACAAAGTTGAAGGATTTGGTAGGAAAACAAGACAATCTAAGAGGTCATCAAATGGAGAATGATCTACATGCATTATATCCAAGATATTTCGAGACCCTCCAGGACTACTTATGTAGTTTTAAAACTTTACTTTCTCATGTTAGGGCTTGTGGAATTGATAAGAAAGATGAACAATTAATCTTTTCAATTCTAACCAAACTAGGACTAGAGTATTATGTCTACATTTCTCCTTTTAATACTACTAGGTTAGATATGGGGTCTACATGGAAGATGCTATCCCTAGATGAGTTCATGGAGTCACTTATCCATGAGAAAACAAAGCTCATCCAGATAGGGGCACTCGAGAGTTCCAAGCCCCATGCACTTATAGCTCAAGGAAGTTCAAATAAGAATAAGCAGAAGAGAAAAGGTAAGAAGGACCAAGAGAACAAGAAGGAAGGAAAACAAAAGTCCCCAGATGAGAGTTCAAGATCCAAGGCATCAAAGAGAAATAAGGATAAGACCATGTGTTCCTACTGTAATAAGGGGTTCTATCCTGAGAGTTATTGGATGAAAAAGACCATAGATATTATGGCACAATCACTTGAGAAACGTCACCTTGAGGATTGTATTCCAAATAATGCAAGGAAGAAGCAATCATAAAATCCATCATTGGAAAGAGGTAAAGTTCATGCATTAATGGTTATTTCATTTGCTCTTAATTCTTGGGTGTTTGATTCAAGGGATACTATTACATGGCCTCATCGAACAAACTTTTTTCATACTTGGAGACTTGTTCCGGGCCACCGATATTCATGGGAGATGATTCTTCTACTGAGGTGTGTGGTAGGGGTAGAGTTGATCTAGATCATGGATGCTTTTAGGATGTAATTCATGTTCCAAAGATTTTAGTGAATCTCCTCTCCATCTATCAAATCACTCATTCAGGATTAGGTAAGAAGGTGGAGTTCACTCCAGACTCAGTTATTATTTCTAACTTGTCATATGGTTCAAAAGTTGTTTTTGGTGAGGTTATTTACCATTCCATATTATACACCTTCTCTCACTTTACACATAAATATGATTATGTACTTATTCTAATGCATGTCAGTGAAGAGTACAGGTTTTGGAATGAGAGGTTTGGGCATCTGAATTTCAAATATTTAGATTATCTTAGTAAGGGTGGAATGGTAGATGGATTACCCCACATTCAATACAAAGATAGAGTTTGTCAAGGATGAATACTAGGAAAACATCTTGAGGAGAAGTTCAACACATGTAAATCATGGAGGGCATCATCACTTCTAGAGTGGGTTCACAGTGACATTACAAGTCCTTTCCCACTCCCATCGATAATTAAAGCTAAGTATGCTCTTACTCTCATTGGTGATTTTTTGAGATATACATGGGTCTACTTTCTCAAATTAAAATTTAAAGTCTTTGAGTATCTTAAAGATTTCAGGAATCTAGTTGAGAACCAAATATGGAAAATGATTAAGAAGCTTCGTACAAACAATGGAGGAGAGTATGTGAATAAGGATGCTGAGCATTTTTGTTCATAAGTAGGTATAGAGTTACAACATAGTTCCATATACTCCACAACAGAATGGGGTACTGGAGAGAAAGAACATGAAATTTAAAGAGATGGCCAATTTTATGTTGCAGGATAGAGCACTACCTCCAAATTTATGGGATGAAGCTAACAACTGTGAAGCCTACATTCAAAGTAGAGTTCTTCATAAATCAGTCAAGGGAGTCACTCCATATAAGGCTTGGAGTGGAAAGAAATTGTAAGTAACTCACTTCAAAAATTTTGGTTTTCGGGCATGGGCTAGGAACCCTTCCAATAGGAGGAACGCTATGGAAGCTCAGATTAAGGAGTGTATTTTTGTTGGAAATCCATAGGGATTGAAGGGATACATGTTATTAGATACTACTTCAGATATATTATTCATTCAAATGAGTGTTAAGTTTGAAGAGCAGGGATAATTTTAAGGATGGAAATTTATATTAAAATGTAGAAACCTGGGATAATCTTACTAGTCCTTAATATGCAAAATGTAAAATATTTAGTGATACTTTTGTAAAAATATTCAATTTTCTAAGGATTTTATAGTTTCTATAAAAGTTTGTCGATTTTTAAGGTAAAATAATTTTATTCTATGAAATTTGGGCGAATGTTTTTTAGAAAAAAAGGAAATTGGAGAATCGTTTTTTGGGAAAAACCATGGAAAATTATCCCATTTGGAAAATTTATCACCTAAAATAATCTATGTTGAAGAGGGCCCTTCACAGGTACTTCTAGAGTAGTCCACACCTCCATCTCCACCGCCACTAGTTGTAGAACTTCATGAGACTTCTTCCAATCAGATTTGTGATCATATCTATGATATTTATGATCAGTGGAAAAATGTTGTAGGTCCAAATCATATACCACGATGAGAACAACAAACTCTTCAGGAAACATGTGATCTAGCAGGTGATCTCATCGATCTATGGAGAACCAGATCTCAGTTTGTAGACCCTCTGCAAGCTCTTAATACCATAGAACCTTTGATACCTATTTATTTTTATATGGTACTTGGATCAGACCCTCGGTCTTATGCAGAGGCGGAAGAGAACCCCCACTGGGAGGAAGCTATGAAAGAGGAGTGCAATTCCCTGATACATAACAACATAGGGAGTTGGTTCCTCTACCTTCCAACATGAAGCTTGTTATATGTAAGTGTATTTTCAAGAAAAAGAGGGTTGTTGATGGATACATTACAGAGTATAAGGCTCAATTAGCAGCCAAACTTTTCTCACAGGTACAAGTCATTGACTATGAGGAGACTTTTGCATTGGTTGCCAAGATTGATTCCATTTGGTTAGCTCTAGCTATTGTAGCAGCTAGAAAGTGGGAGGTACACCATATGAATGTGAAGAATTCATTATTACATGATGATATTAATGAGGAGATATATATGGATAATCCAAAGGGATATGTTCAAGATCCATGATTAGTTTGCAGGTTGAGGAAGTCATTGTATGGACTAAGCAAGCACCTTGGGTAGGTATGCTAAAATGGACTCTTATGTTATTTATAGAGGTTTTATTAGATGTAGATCAAATCCCGATGTGTATATAATGGGGAAGAAATATTCCCTTCTATTGATAGTTCTATACGTAGATGATTTACTCATCACAGGGAGCTCAACCTCCTCCATTGTTGCAGTGAAGACTGCTTTGTATGACAGATATGGGATTGTTACATTACTTTCATGGTATTGAAATTAGCCAGAATAATTCAGGAGTCAATATGTCTTAGTCCAAGTAAGAAAGAGATCTACTTGACAGGTTTTAAATGACATATTGCAAGCCAAATACAACACCCTTTTAGTCAAGGGTTAGACTAAAGGATGTCGGTACATCACCTTTGGTGGATTGTACTAGATATCAAAAATTTGTGGGGAGTCTTCTCTACCTTATGCACTCTCGACTGGACATATCTTATGCAACTAGATAATTTTCCAGGTACATGCAGAAACCTCATGAGCTTCACTCGAAGGAAATAAAGAACATTTATATATATGTCAAGGGAACTACCAACTTTGGTATACAGTATGCAACACGATCTTCCTTAGATATTGTTGGTTATACAAAATCGGATTGGGTAGGAGATAACATTGATCGTAAGTCCACTTCAAGATATCTCCTCTACTTTGGATGAAGACCTATTTGTTGGTCAAGAAAGAAGCAACCAACAATTTTTTTTATCATCAACAAAGGAAGAGTACATCGGTGCGTTGAATGTTACTACTCATGCTATTTGGATGTAGCCCTTTCTTATAGAGTTGGGAGTTCATTTTCATCATCCTACAATTATACAGTGTGATAATCAAAGTGCTCTCAAGCTATGTAGAGACCCAGTTCATAGGTAGCAGGCCAAACACATCAAGGTTCATATGCATTTTATTCAAGGAGAGATTTAGGATGGAGTCATTGATATGCAATTTCGTCCATCTTCATAGCAGGTGGAAAACATATTCTCAAAGCCTTTCATCGAACAAAAGTTTGTCTCATTGAGGGACATTCTAGGACTGAGAGATACATCAACTTAGCAATTGAACATGTTAGCATTCTTTTATTGNGTTATGCATTTATACTTGTACATGAGTACCTAACATGGCTTCATATTTCTAGGACTCATCATTTTGAAACGTGCTCAACTACATACTTACTAGCATACTCATGTTTTCCATTTTTCCTACTTTTTAGGAGGACTATTATTTATAGCATGTCTATGTATAGCCACTCTAATTTTTCTAGTGGCTACCTATAGGTAATACCATGGGTTTCTAAAACTGTGGGCTCATAAACCACCATTAGGGAAATTCCTATTTTTTAGGATATAATTCGTATTTCCTCAACTTTAGGAGATAATTCATATTTCATGGCTATAGATCACACTTTAGTGAGAATGTCAGACTCCTAAGGAAGTCTACATTACCCATATTTTACTTGGAGTTAACTCATTTCACGTATTTAGTAACTTCCCATATTTATGAAATTATCTCTCAATTAGGACTTTAGTTCCATTCTTGGACTCTAGTCTTATTCTAGGAGATTTTTTCTATTATGGAATGTATGTTGACTTCGTGTAGAGTTCTAATTAAGTTCCCACCTATATTTTTCTTACCTTTTATTATTATTAACAACCTTTTGACTTAACCCCAACCTAGTGTGCATTGTTGCTCTAGTGAAAATTCATATATATTGTACTCATTATCAAGGATTAATACAATGTGATTAGAGTTGGTTTCTTGGTCTCTTATATGTCAAGGTTGATTCTATTTTTATCTCTCCTTTGCATTTAGCTAGTGTACTATTTCCTTCTCACAATTAGATCTTGGATTATGGTTTAATCCTACAAGTGGAAGAGAATGTCCTTCAAAATATCAATATCGTTATTGTTGTAACTAAATTTAAAGAGAAATTATGATGCTACAATAAGATTGAAAACAAAAAGAAAATAACATCTTATAAAGAAATTATTAACCCTAAACTATAATATCAAAATTATCTATCTATTATTATTGATTTAAAAAAAATAAATTAAAAAATAAAAATAAACTTTCATTGCGAAATAAAAAAAATAAACAAGATTTAAAAAAACCTTAAAAAAATTAATATATATAATTTATAAGTTTAATAATATAAAAATTAAAAACTGTTTATATTACACTGTAAAACCTATACAAATATTAATTCTTCTTTTAAAATATTTATTACACAATTGGTATATTATCCATAAAAAACAAAAAACAAAAAAACTTAATAATTTTACTTTTATATTTTTATATTATTTAATCATAAACTAGATTAAAAAAACAAACCAAAGTTTTATCTCAATATCATCACCACCATTACAAAGAAGAGTGTATTCACATCATAAACAACTCTACCATATTTTGAACCTGATTTATCAACGTTTTAATAATAAGAGGGAGTTGATGGGACATATAAGAGTATTTCATTCCCCTACTAAAGGAAAAATCAACCATCACTCCTACTATTTCATTTTGTCACTCATTCTCATGTTCATGCTTACCATTCTTCATGTCATGTTCTTCATCATTTATATCAATCATTATCTAAATTTCAAGGTAATCAAATCAATGTTGCAAAGAAGCAATGGATGACATTAGATAAGCGATAGATGATTGTAGGTGATCACAAGGATGGGAAAGTTAGGAATCCTTCTCCTCTAGTTATTGTTGCTCATTGGTTGACTAAGAGCTAAGTGTATTCTTCTAAATATTTTTAGAAAACATTTAATAGGTTGTGTTATTTGGTACATTGAAGAGAACTATAATTGAAGAATATTCCTAACAAATTATCGAATAAATAAAAGTAATATATTTCTTTTGTTTTGTAAGGAAAGGGAAGAGAGTGCCATAGTTATTTGATGGCTAAAGAAGGTGCATGTAATGCTCTATAGTGAGCAGATTGGTTAATCCACAAGATAAAATGGGTTGGTATGATTGAGACAAAAGCATAGCCTGGGTTAAGGGTGAAATTTTCCTAAATGTTTATGGTTGGGTGGAAAATTGCTCATATGTAGCCACTTTATCAAACTATCTTTCAATGAAAGATAAATTCTCTATCTCTATTTTTATAACTATAATTTAAATATTATTTTCTATTATAAAATCATATCTAATTTGCATGTTATGTGTGAATGCACTTAATTAAAAACACATTTATTTTTATAGATGAATTATTGTTATTCCATACTTGCATATCCCATTGCATTTTATTATTGCACCTATGTATGCAATTGCATTCACCTAGCCCTCTTTCGGAAGTTCTTTCTATCCTGATATGGAAAAATAATCTCTAAGGGTTGGAATGGGTTGTGTGTGGCTACCTATTCAATGAATAGAAGTGCAAAACAAATATGCCACGATGTGATTAATCACTCTATGGTTGGTAGTGCGGGATGGTGATGCCACACTTCTTCTATGTGTAGATAAAATTTGTTCTTTATGACCTTGTAAAACACATCAATATTTTTAAACATTTTTGTATTTTTAAACATTTTTGTAGTAATTATGGAATATATGCGAATATAAATAAAACAAAGATAATGATCACTACATATAGGCAGTTCACTTACTTTATTTTTGTTTCTAATATCAATAACTTGGAAGAAGTCCATTCCTATAAGTATCTTGGAAATAACTTATATCACAAAATAAATTATAATTGTAGTCTAACTTCAAGTACGGATTAGCAAAGGTGGGAAATATTATTTTTGACTTGAGAACAATTTTAAAGAACTTATGTTCTTGTTCTAGGAAAAAAATGATTTTCTCTTCGATATAACTCTTATCTTGATGGTTTTGTATGGTTGTGAAGTTTGGGGTTGTAGTATTTCTAGACAAAGTTGGAGAAAATGAAGAAAATCCAAAAACATTTTAAATAATAATAATCTTATAGTTAAAATAAAT
>ML801381.1:6860-20015 GCA_009831015.1 Picea engelmannii
ACATAATCCTTGTTTATTTAGCATTGATAAGTGAGGTCCATGCTAAATATTTGTCTATCAAACAACACACCTAAAATAAGCATAAGATATGGTAGCATCTATTGCCTTTCCTTTGTAAGAAACAACAATTTGAAAAAACTCTTTTAAAAAATATTGAAATACATTCCCTTATTATTTTGAGGCTAGCTTCTAATCCATGAGAGTCATAAAATTCATTGAGAATATCCAACTACCTTTAAAGACCCTCAATTAAATGAGACATAAGAATGATACCATCCATGCAAAAATCATTATGACAATAGTACACCGAAGAGATTACAACCTTCATTGTACCCCAAATTGTTGGTAAGGAACCTTTCCAAATATCTATGTATAATCCAAAAAATCATTAGGAGGCTTGAATAGTTAGTGAACATGGGATGGTCATATTCCTCCACCATGCTTTAGTTCCCCAAGCACATGACATCTTAATTATCCTGTGCCAATTACGCCAATAAACATAGTTCCTAACCATAGTGCCAATGACATTTTTCTTTAGCATTGATTGGGTGATCCCAATTAAAAAATTAATGAAACACCCTTAAGAGTTTCCTATATATAAACCAAAAAAGGTAGGAGATAAAGGACAATCTTGTTTAAGACCAATGGTGTTATAAATGTGTGTGTGGCTTAGTGGTTAAGACAAGTCACTACCATGCACACATCTCAAGCTCCACCTTGACGGATGTAGAGCCCTTGTATGTTTGTGAGGGAAGGTGTTTGACCTCTTGAAATGGAGGAAGTTAAGAAGTGGACAAACTTAACCTTTTTGATGCGTCTATTTTTTTCTAGCAAGGTAAAATTTTACCATAATTCACTCATTTTTCTGAAATTCCAATGATCTTGGTCTTCTTAAAATGGGCTAAAACCTTACGGGAAAATCTCCATGGTCAAAGTTTTCATCAACCAAGGGAACTATAACTTTCAGTGAAATTCCTACTGAATTTGGGGAAGAATTTCGATGGAAAAATGGTTGATTTTGTCCAATTATCAACTTACTCTTCAAATTGGTTTCCCTCTGTCATCAAATGGACTTAACACAAGTTTGACAAGAAAAAATGATTTATCCTAAATCCCAATTATATAAATTATACCAACTTTCATTTTATCAAGAAGCAATTTTTATTTAAAAGAAGAATAAAAAATAACCCTCAAATTTAAAAAGAAGAAGGTTAAATGTTCTATGACTTTGACATTTTTCCCCATACATTAAGCAACGATTAAAGAAGCAAGTGTCTAGGGCACATCTATTTCTTTTAGTGGGTAACTATGCTATGCAGGTGGGTAGCAATGTGCATTCCATTACTTGAAAGGAAGGTAGGTTGATTCCTAGAATGCCGTTATAATGGATTCATCGTGTCGGCAAGGCTCGACTGGACTAGAAGATAAGATCTGGTAACCAAAATTTTCCATCACTAGAATCCGATAAAAAAATCTTAATTGAAATTGCAATTTTGAATTGATAAGATTGTTGTTGTAAGTGCATAAATGGATTCAACACCCTTGAATACTAACTAAATTGTATAATTTTAATATTAGATACCTATAATTTCATTAACCCAAAATAATTCTCATCTTTTAAGTCAAAAATATCAATTTCCAAAGTGACAAAAAAAAATAAAAAAAAAATAGAAACATTTCCACTCTTTTAAAAATCATTTACCTTTAAAAATACATTGCTTAGAACTAACACACTTTTGTTCATCTTCACTTTCTCTAGAAGGCTATGTCATGAGAGGCCCTTCCCTAACTTCGAGGAGAACCACAATAGTCAAAAACTAAAATAATAATCATTTGAATTTCATTGCCCAATTCAATAAATGCGCAACATTCTAGGAAGATCTCGTACATTTATAAGATGACTTTATAAGATAACCCACCCTACTTGGAGACTATTTCATTTTAAGAAGCATCATGGAAATTCATTTTTAAACACATGCATTTTATAGGATGTTCTAAAGGAGACAAGGGTGGGCCATGCAGAATCTTTAATTAAATACATGACAAGCCCCTTTCCTAACCTTCCTCCAAAAAACCAGGTCTTTCATGTGTGTAATGTAAAGTGAATTTTGTTGGTTTCCTAACTGGCCCTCACTAAGCACACATCTCCATAACACATGTAGGGCCCATAGAAACATGCAATGTCATTGTTGTCTTCACATCACTTAGGTTGTCTTAACCACCCTTGGGACATAGAACATTCTTAGGTTGTCATAGACACCCTTGGGGATCTAGAACATTTTTAAAGACAGACAAATAACCTAGCTATCAGAGAGTCACATGAGGAGGATTTAGATCATTCTTAAAAAACAAACAAGTGAATGAAACTTTCAAATCACCTTACTTTTCATTGACCCCATGGCATCTAGAATATTCACAAATTTAATCATAATTGAAAATGAAACCATGGTGAATGGGTAAAGGTATTGGTTTTTTCAATCACCGGAATTTGTAATTAGTGAGTAATAGATTTGATCTGGGTTAAGTTAAAGATCAAATCTATTAAGTATCACTATAATCTAAAAATATATCTAATAATACACAAACCAAATATACCAATAACTTGTAACGTGTTTTTATTACTTTATCATTAAGTAAATGAGTATGTTAATTAAGCATAAAGGTTACACCTATTGATAATGAACACATTTAATAAGTTTTTAGTGTTTAATCAATTTTGTATGGACAAGATTAAATATTGATAAAATATTTTTAGTGGTCCCAATAAATCAATGATTGTTATTTCAACCATTAACTTCCTCACTATTATAAAAACATCTATGTACATGTTTATTTTTTTTACTTTTACTTAATCATATTTAAAATTTACTAAGGTACCTAGCTAATTACCAGTATGAATTCTGAAAATATATAATGGTCAAACCTCTCATAATCATATCTCCTCACAACAGCTAGCAAAAAGCACAACACTTTGACCTCCTGCCACCAAACTAGTGGTAATGACGAGGGGTAATGACGAATGGAGACATGTCCAATGTGTGGAACCTTGCCCCGCAAGATCTTGAAGCTTCTCATGGGCAAAACCCTAAAAAATTAGGGTAAAGTGATGTCCATGGTGATGTTTAGAGCGGCGTGCAGTCAAAGCCAAGGTACCATCCATACCAAGTGAGGTGAGGCATGACGTAATACCCTTCAACATGGATCTGACACGTAACGTCAACACCAATTTTGTCATTAAAATCCCCCGGCGAGGCGGCCTGAGCATCCATCGAGCAATAGCAATCGAAATACCGTCTGCCACAGTCCCATTCCTCCATTTCCGCATCTCAATTTTTCTGTCTCGGCTTGCAGATCATGTCTTTCAGAAGCAACAACAACATCGTAAACGTTGGCATGGCGGTGCAGGCCGATTGGAACAACAGACAGCCCAGTAACTCTCTCGGCTTCAACCCCAGAAAGATGTTTGAATTCGTCTCCCAATACGGTAAGATCCGCAATTTTGTTTTCTGTTTTTAAAAGGAAATTTAAGAACGTTTTCTCACATTTTTGCTGTAACCATCAATATAGATTATGGATTTTAGGGTTTCATTCAGCGATTCAGATTGATCAGCTAACCTCTTTTTAACATTTTTCTTTATATCTATTATGAATCCATGATCTAGGTTTCGCTCTATTATGAATCCATGATCTAGGTTTCCGAGAAGCCATGAATGAATTTGCTTCTGTAGAACCGAAACATTAATTGATCAGGTAATGATTGAGAGTTCATGCTGTTGTTGATGGCCTGTTTTTGCGGCTGTAACAGATACTGCTGCGAGGTCTAAGCTCGTTGTGCTGAACGAGAAGCTGAGTAATTTGGAGCGACAGATGGAGGTCCTGGAAGCGCATATGGCTACAGCCATGAATTCATCTGATCAGTTTTAGCAGCACTCGGCGCTAATATCTATCAGCACTGATTATATGGGGTTGGGTGCTTATCAATACCATGCAGCAGGCAGGCTGTAACCGATTCAATAGATGTATATGAGAGGGGATGAATCAATAGAGTAGTTTAGTGGCTCTTTCTGTAAATTACTGGGGATGGGAATGGCTTCAGATTATTTTTTGGACTCTTTATATTATATATAAAATATTAATTTTTTTTTCAAGAGACTTTAGGACTAGTCCTCCCCTCATTTTAGTGAAATTGTTTTATAGCAATGGTTTTTGTTTAAATTTACAATCACTCAGTTTATTATATCATGATTAACACCATTCATTAAGACACTGAAATAGTTTATTCAAAAAAAAATTTGGTTGTTTTTGTTGGTGAATTTACAATCACTCAATTTATCCTCTCATAATTATAAACTAAATTTACAGTAAATTTGTTATAAACTAAATTTACATTAAATTTGTTATAAACTAAATTTACATAAATTTGTTGTAAATATGATCTCTGAATTGTATTAAGAGAAAACATGTGTTTATATATATATATTTTTTAAGGAATATTTTTTGGAAAAAATTGAGGGATGTTTATCTATATTTATGGAAGATATTTTTAGTAAATTTGTTAATGGAAAACAGTGCACTTAATTTGAGGGGATTTGAACTCAGCACAAAAATTTTAGAGGTTATATATAGCACATGGGTTAATTTTTCATGCCCATTTTCATTTTCCAAAAGTGATTACTAAATTTGTTAATGGAAAATAGTGCACCTAATCTAAAGGGATTTGAACTCAGCACAAAATTTTTAGAGGTTATATATCTCACATGGGTTAATTTTCCATGCCCATTTCCATTTTTCAAAAGTGATTGGCCCAAATTCTATAGAATAAAAATATTTGACCTTAAAATAGCTCAAATTTTATAGAAAATATATACAATTCTTAGTAATTTGAATATTTTTACAAAAATATCTCCAAACATTTTATAGTTTGCATATTAAGAACTAGTAAGGTTGGCCAACATTTCTACATTCTAAAGATAAGTTTAAGTCTAGACCACTGGTAAAACCCATTGAACTAACTCCTTATATTAAATATGTATGTACATATATAACAATAATACTAATAAATTAAAATGATAAAAATGTTCATTCAATTTTAGTTAAAAAAATAAAAAAACAAATTAAAAAATATCCATTTAATATTTTAAGTATAATTTTTGAACTCTTTTTAAAATTTAATAAAAACTAAATTAAAATGAATCAATACAAAGTTTGATTCCAATTATCTCTAAATATATGGTTACAAGTTACAATTTAATAACACAATTTTTCAACATATAGTTAAACCAATTTAACATACCTAAAATAAGATAGCTCAAAACATCTATGGAGAAGATTTCATAATGAAAAATACTCTAGGAAGATTTAGAAGATAGGATTTTGAGAGGGACAAATACTACTCATGCTAACCATTTAGAGCAATAAAACTCGTCACTCTTAAATGACACATGTTATTCCTCATGTTGACATGAGTGGTAAATGGTCTTGTGTGGATTGGTGGTGTAATTTTAGTTTTCAAAAGGTTGGAATGTTGATGGATGTTGCTTCAAGGGTATATCTTTTTCTTCACATATTTTCATCATGGTGGTCACTTAGTCACTTCCACTTAGTGTTGCATGGTTGTCCTCTAACATGGTGATGCATTTACCTAGTTCCATTCATAATCATGCCATTTTCATAGTTTTACTTAAGCAAATTGTTTATTGCAAATATATTATAACTTTTGACTAGGTAAAATCCACTTCCTACATACATTTTCACCACTCCTCACCATTTTACCTAGGTGATTTATGTATCACATCACATCTTGACATTTTCCCTAGATAAAACCCTCAATTACACTTACATTCCACTTCATTCCATCTCCTAGGAGGTGCATGACATAATTAGTTTAAAATCTCTAAGTCTTACCTTATAATAACTCCTCAATTATTATATTTTCACTTTTTCTAATGTGAACACACCTAACTAGTTTGGGATATTTTAATTAAAAATTTAAAATCCTAAACCTTAGGTTGAGTCCCTAGGTATTGATCTATTAACACTTTCTAATTGGTCAATAGGAGTTGTAACTTAAAGTTCATGTGGTACACATGAGACTAGACACTCCCCCTTTTAACATGTATTGAAGTGAGATACTAGCCTATTAATAATTAAATGTTATAATTCTCCATTGAGACCTAATTCCCTAAGTTTTATACTAGGGAACATAACCTTATGTCCCATGGGTACATAACTTAAGTTAGCACCCCCTCCTTTGGCATGTATGTTGAGGAAAAAACACATGACAAAAATCCAATTCGCCCCAGCCTCATAATATCCTTGTTCACAAATGATAACATTTGCATGATACATTTTTATCCTTTGACCCAAGTTTTGAGGATTTATTTGGTCTTCATGTTTGACTAGGAGTTTCTTATCCATGCACTGTAGGGTTTTAGCCTTCCACCTCATCCATTCAACTCATCCACCCTATCCATTCATACACACATCCCTAGGATGTACGATCTACTATGAAGACTTATTCACTTCTTGTATAACCTTGTTTACACCTTGCACACATGTGAAGTGACTAGTGATGGTTTGACTTTGTTAATGGGCACCTATTTTCACACATTTTGAGGAGATCTCATGAATTTGATGAAGACCCATTTGCACAAGTTTCAAGGGCGTCCCTTCTAGGGTGAGAATTTCAAGGTTGAATTGGTCAAAGTGGACAAAAATGCGCACATTCTTCAAGGGACACTCATTCTCTCTCTTCTAGGGAGAATTCATGCATGGTGAAAGTTTAAATGTGAACACAAAGCACAATTATATGTGTATTTCAGTCAAAGTGGTCCACAAGGCACAAGTACCAAGGAAACACTTGCTAAAGGATTATTTTAGAGTTTCCTTGGTCAAAGGGATTCTACAAAGAGCACTCAAGCATTACACTTGGCATTGATGTACATTTCTAGAAGAGCATTGTAACACCCTGTTTCCCCCAGTTTGCAAATATAACTATAATGGCCAAGAGACTATGACAAACTCAATATGTGTGAATGTTTGATTCGATGGACCTTTGTATAAAAGATCAATGAATGTAAATTTTCTTATTTACTAGAAAATAGATAAGTGTTGCATGACTGCTGGAAGGGGGGTGTACTAAGAAATACCATGCATGCTATGAAAAGAGATGGTGAAGGGGACCAGGAATGGTTGCGTTAACCTTCACCAAACCAATACCTTACTAGATTTAATTTCTTAGGACTAGAACAATCATTTGACCTGGAAATCAATTACAGTTAGGCTGGTAGGTGGGAAGACCTCCTCAAGAGTTAATGAGGGGATGGGGCAGAACACCCATCTGTAAGGCTTCCACACCTGACCACGGGCTGAGAATTCGAGCCACACACAACCTTGCTGAAGGAGGCAAGAAAGAAAGGTGTGGTGGGCAGGGGAAGGCCTGCGAAGAGTGCATAGATGAGAGGTTAAGCTCTCAGGTTCAAGGAAGAACTGGGAAATAAGTGTTCTGGTCACAGGGAGATGGCTAGTGGGGTTATGATATGAGCTGATAAACAAGGCTGGTCCTCCTTGCTTGGTATTGTGTAAACTGTTGCCAAGATCTTGCGGGAGGAGGAGAGTAACCTCCGTCCCTACTGTCGTTGAGCTGGAAGAAAGGATTTTATCGCAGAGCATCATGGTTTAGCTCAGGAGTGGCTAGTCATAAATCCGTTAGGAGTGACTGAGCCTATGGTTGGGTGGAAACAGACACCCCTTTCAGCAGTCACTTCATGTTATCTAGTTCTGATAACTATTTTCCCTATTTTATGTATTGAACTGGAATAATGGATGAATGCTTGTATTTATACATATGAGTATTTATAAATGACTTCTGTGTGGAATAATTATGATATGTGTATGCCTCCATCTCCTTGTAAACTTACACTTCTGATTGATAGTCTGTATGCCCAACTTATCTCCTTAGGCTTCCTAGGACATAAGCTTGTAAGACGACCGAGATAGGAGATATCGTGACAACTTGAACCCATCCGTCTGAAGAGGATACCTCTTCCAGACCCCTTGTTGTGTGACCAAAATTCCAGAACCAAGTCCTTAACCATTTCATGGTAAAGCTCAGGAAGGATAGCGAAGTTAAAGCCTTGAAAATGGGAGGTCTCTTCGTTTGGAAGACGAACAGATGAGATCCGTTCGAGAGGACCCATATGACCAATACCCAAGAACCTTAGGCTAAGCCTAAGGAAGCTATGTCCCCGTGGCTTCAGAGCTTCAGAAGTCTGAGACTTCAGAGTATGACCAACCTCACCAACCTTATACTGGCCGAAGCTAACCAGGAGACTCAGTTTCCCATAAGGTTGATCGACGTTAGGTGGTTCCCCAGGTGGTTAGGTGGACTTGCCTGACCAACTAGACCAGGATCCAAAACCTCAAAGGTCGGAGCCGCGAAGGACCCAAAACCGTAGATCGAGGGATCCTTTGGATCCTTTCCCAACCGTCGATATATCAGGGATGCGTTTCTCTAGACCCTTTAATTCAGAGATTGGGCACTTTAAGAGGTAAGAGGAGTTTGCATAGCAACACTCTCGAACGTCGAATCCCCGAGGTAACCAAAGTCGTAGATCTATAAGTCTACGTGATCAGATCTCGATCGTGAGATCTGAGGAATGTAGAGGCCTGTCAGTCAAGGGTGACGAGGTGCAGTGACGCCACCCAGGGTGACATGGACCCCAACTTGACGTGCCACATGTCACCCAGATTCGTGTGTATCGCGTACCCTATAGGCCCATTGGAACGTAACATGTGTCACCCTGACCCCTCCTACATGTCAGTTACTGATATGTGTTCGCCTAAGACAACGTGGTTGGTGAAGTGAACAAGACTCCAGAGGTTCTGGGATGTAGTATGATAGAGAGACCGAATGGCCCAGAGGCCGAAGCCACGTGGTGAGCTCACGGGACTTTGGAAGTTCGGAACTCTAGGTGGTCTCGTGCGTAGATAGTAAAGAGGCGTGAAACGTCGAATTCCTCCACAGCTGATATAGGAGAAAGAGAGTAAGTCCAACCATGGGATCAAACGGTGGATGGTCTTCCACCGTGGAGGAAGGAACTTGAAAATAACACGTGTGAGGTGGATCCACGTGGGTGCCACGTGGCACCCCAATCAATGAATGCCCGAAGAACATCGGAAAGGTATATCTGTCGGTTCTGAGATCGGGTTTGAGCATGGAGACCATGGTTAGAAAACTCTAGATGAGCAAAGTGTGGTAGAAACCCTGAATGAAGGATTTGATCACTTAAGGAGAATGGAATTTTGATGCCCCTTCCCTACGAAAGTCACTCAGGGGTCGGGTGTGTTACAAGCACCTTCATAAATGAGGTTTTACACATGGAAAACCACTCATTTTCTTGGAAATTCACCCTACCAAGTAATATTATTATTTGAAAGTGGTTATTTCTAGGAAAGCGCCCTCATCATGGAGTTTTACTCTTGAAATTCATGCACACTTATTGATTCACCCTTCCTATTTGACCAAGACTTTTATCATTATTTTAAATGAGGACGACAAATGACACCTAGATTTTGATTTTGCATGAAGATAAGAATGGAAGAAGGAGACATGTGGCACTAAAACCATCTAGAACATTATATCCAAGCATTTTTCTATGGGCTTGATCAAATTCACCCCCTAGTTAGTTATATTTTCTTAGGAAAATATCATTTTATTGGAGAGGAGAGTTGAGTTAAAACCTATATAAAGGTTTGTTTTCTCCATTTTGTAGATGGATTAGATCAATGGAGAATAATGGGAAGAAGCTTGTCTCACGTTTGCAAAACTATTGTGTAATATTGCTATTCTTTAGTATTTGTTCTAGGGTAATCATAGAAGGATTTGAGTTGCAAGTTTTCATTGAGGAAGGAGCTATTATAAGACACACATTGCAAGTGAGGTATGAAGTATGTGTCTATTTCATTTCTTTGTCAAATTTGAGGTTAATATCTTAGGGTTTCATTTCCTTACCCTAGGTTTAATATATGATGTACTTTGTAATACTTGGGTTAATTTCTTTAGAATTAGCCTCCCTATAATCCTTTTAAGGTTTCACATTCCTTAGTTTAATGCTCATCCAAGAAATCTTTATGATGTTTGGGACTTCAACGATCAAGACAAGAGGAAAAATACTCAAGAGTGGTTTAGACCCCATAGCTCAATCAAGATAGGCACTGGTCTCCTATTCATTTATCATCCCAAGCCCATCTTTTACATTTATTTTTCAATCACAATTGTGGTTAAGTTCTCTTTACTCCCACTCCTACTACATGAGTGAGCCTAGTTCGATAGAGGAATCACCCCTTGGTTAGGATTCCATTTACCCTAGCTTAAAGTGTAGAGGAGAGTTGGTGAGGTGACAATGGCCAACCCCCTAGTTCCACAAGGATAGTGCCCTATGTTTGAGACTTTAATCAAAAGGTGCTAGTTTGTGTGGTAACATTTTGGCACCATTGCCAGTGATAAAGTCCATTTCCAAGAAAAGTTGACAATCATGCTTCTTCAAGACTTGGATGAGGGTTTATATTGAATATCTATCTCATCTTGGCAATTCGATTGAAGGGAAGAAGCCCCTTTCCCTTATAAAATTTTCAAGACTTGTGCTTGTAGGGTGAAACAATCACATTGTGAAGACATCATGTTCACCTTGGCAACTCTACTCCACATTTTCAGATTTTGGTATGAGGCATGAAGAGCATTTATATTTCATAATTTTAGAAATTTTAAGGTATGGCTCCATCTTGCAAGGAGTTGAATGCAAAATTATTTGCCCCTTTGGATTTCTCATACATCCATGGATATCCACATGATTTCATTTATAAGCTATGGAAGAACTATGCTCCAAAATTCTATGGGAATAAAGATGTTGCTTCACATTTTTCTATATCTTTCATTAGATTCATTGCAAAATTAAACATTATACATGAAGATGTGATGCTCAAAATGCATTCTCTTTCATTGCAAAAGAAAGTAAGAGAATGGTTTTCTAGTCTTAGCCCAAGGAAAATTTCTTCATTTTCATATTTCATCATAGTTTTTTAAGAAGCTTAGATGGTCGATGAAGATCATATTAAAGGCTTAGATGATGCATATGTTTGGGCTATGATTTGTAATGAAGTAAGAAGACAACTTGATAATATGATGTTAAAATATGAATGAGCTTCTTCAAGCATTCTCTTGGATGAAATAAAATGTAAAAATGAGGCATTAATCTTCTTGCTTGAGTATATTAGTGAAAGATATGGAGTAATAAGTCAAGAAGAATTTGTTTTAGCTTCATATGAAGAAGAAATTACGTAAGAAAGTGATATAAGAAGTGCATATTTGATCTTCTTGGGAAACCACATAAGCTGGAATCTTGTGCAGATAATTTGAGTAGTGTTTTCCATCCATATATTACAATGGATCTTGTAGATGTTTTGGAGTATATGGGGCAGACCTTGGGGTATAATTTTGCATAATTTTTTCAGCTATATAAGCCTCCACCTATCACATTTTTTGTTCATAGATTTTTAGCTGAAAAATACATTTTTGGGGCTGATTTTTGTTTGGTACAATAGGCTTTCCAAATTGTTGTATCTTTCAGAAATTTCCAGCCTCTTTCTACTACAAATTTCATTGAATTTGCATGTCATTTTTCAGCTAGAAGTTATCTTTCTAATGTTGGAAATTATATTGGGCAATAAGATATTAAGTACATGTATTATGAAAATTATTTCCAACCATATATTTGTAAGCACAAGTTCATTTCTAGATCTGAGATTTATCCTTATGCTTAGAAGAAGGTGTGTTTTCGTTGGAGCCACCCACACCTTGCTTGTTTGAAGGTGTGAATGATGTTCTACATGTAGATTTTCCTTTGGAGAGATATACATTTGATGTTTTGCAAGATGTTGAGCGGATGCCATATGCATTTTCCAACCCTTATATCAACCCTCATCAACAATGGATTGATATGACATTGAACCACTCTTTTGAGAATCTTTGTATTGGCCACCATGCCCATGATGTAACTCCTTATTGTAGCCATACTCACATGTATATTTAAGCTCATTTGTACTTAATAAAGAGAATTTCATTATTTTGGTCTATGACCAAGCACAAATGAAAACATTGTAGTATTGATGTAATGAATGCATGCCTCCATTGATCGTATGATTACACCCATCCTTTGTATTTCACTCATATAGAGTATGGGTAGGAAGAATACATATTTGAAAGATATTATAGTAGAAGAATAAGCTCTCTATTATGAGTATTTCCTTTCCATGTACTTTGGCATTGTTGGCTTGTGCCTTACTTGTAAAGCCAATTTTGATGAAGTTGTAATAAGTTTGGATGTGGTGTTTGAAGATGTGACTTAGCCCTCCACATGGCCTTCTTCTTAACAAACAAAACTAGAGATTATGGGATTCTCATGCACTCTTCTCCTTAGAGTACATGTCCCCAAGTAGGAGCCAATTTTTAGTCCTCATGTTGATATGAGTGGTAAATGGTCTTGTGCATATTGGTGGTGTGATTCTATCCTTCAAAGGGTTGGAATGTTGGTGGAGGTTACTTTAGGGGTATATCTTTTTCTTTGCAGATCTTCATCATGGTGGTCACCTAATCACTTCCACTTAGTGTTGCATGGTTTTCCTCTGACATGGTGATACATTTACCCAGTTCGAGTTATATTCATGCCATTTCCATAGTTTAACCTAAGAAAATTGTTTATTGCAAGCATTTTATAACTTTTTCCTGGGTAAAATCCACTTTCTACATACATTTCACCACTTCTCACCATTTTACCTAGGTGATTTATGTATACCATGACATCTTGACATTTTCCCTAGGTAAAACCCTCAATTATACCTACATTTGACTTCATTCCATCTCATAGGAGGTGCACAATACTATTAACTTAAAATCCCTAAGTCTTACCTTATAATAACTCCTCAATTCTTATATTTTCACTTTTTCCAGTGTGAACACACTAACTAGTTTGAGATATTTTAATTAAAAATTTAAAATCCTAAACCTTAGGTTGAGTGCCTAAGTATTGGTCTATTAGAACTTTATTGTTCCAATTCTTCATTGAGACATTTTCCTTAAATTTCACTTTCTAATTGTTT
>ML801381.1:20065-42410 GCA_009831015.1 Picea engelmannii
TGATGAAGACCCATTTGCACAAGTGTCAAGGGCGCCCCTTCTAGGGTTAATTCATGCATGGTGAAATTTTAAATGTGAACACAAAGCATAATTCTATGTGTTTATTTCAGTCAAAGTGGTCCAAAAAGCACAAGTACCAAGGGAACACTTGCTAAAGGATTATTTTAGAGTTTTCTTGGTGAAAGGGCTTCTAGAAAGAGAACTCAAGCATTACAATTGCCATTGACATTCATTTCTAGAATATTTCTCTCATAAATGAGGCTTTACACATGGATAACCACTCATTTTCTTGGAAATTCACCCTACCGAGTAATATTATTATTTGGAGGTGGTTATTTCTAGGAAAGTGCCCATCATGGAGTTTTACACTTGGCATTCATGCACACTTATTGGAAATCCACACTTACTATTTTACCAAGCCTTTTATCATTATTTACATATGAGGAGGACAAATGACACCCTAATTTTTCTTTTGCATGAAGACAAGAATGGAAGAGGGAGACATGTGGCACTAAAACCATATAGAACATTGTATCCAAGCATTTTTCTATGGGATTTTGTTCAAATTCAATGCCCCCCCCCCCTAGTTAGTTATATTTTCTTAGGAAAACATATTTTACTGACGAGGAGAGTTGAGCTAAAATATATATAAAGGTTTGGTCTCTCCATTTTGTAGATGGATTGGATCAATAGAGAGTAATGGAAAGAAGTTTGTCTCACCTTTGCAAAGATATTGTGTAACATTGTCTATCCTTTAGTATTTGTTCTAGGGTAATCATAGAAGGATTTGGGTTGCAAGTTTTCATTAAGGGGTATAAATTATGTGTCTATTTCATTTCTTTGTTAAATTCTAGGCTAGATCTATTGGATTGGGGGTGAATATCTTAGGGTTTCATTTCCTTACCCTAGGTTTAGTATATGATTTATTTTGTAATAATTAGGTTAATTCTTTAGAAGTAGCCTCCCTATAATCCTTGCAAGGTTTCATTCTCCTTAGTTTGGTGCTCATCCAAACAATCTATATGATGTTTGAGACTTCAATGACCAAGAAAAGAGGAAAAATACTCAAGAGAGACTTAGACCCCATAGCCCAAGTAAGAATAGGCACTGGTATCCTATTCACTCATCACCCCAAGCCCATCTTTTACATTTATTTTTCCGTCGTGATTGTGGGTAGGTTCTCTTTACTCTCACTCCTATAAGAAGTGAGACTAGTTGAACGATAGGGAATCCCCCCTTGGTTAGGATTCCATTTACCCTAGCCTAAAGTGTAGAGAAGAGTTGGTGAGGTGACAGTGGCCAACCTCCTAGTTCCACAAGGATAATGCCCTATCTTTGGGACTTTAATTTAAAGGTGCTAGTTTGTGTGGTAACAAAACCTACCAATATTACCATTTTTTAAACTAAATTTTGACCCCCTAGAGGAAATGCATGTAATATAAGGATAGACATAATAATTAAAGATGAATTAAGGCTAATCTATTTGTCTACTATTCTCAAAATATAGGACTGAGTAATAATAAGTTTGTATTGAGTAATGACCCCTTTAGAAAGGTATAAAAATGTGATACAAGAAATGAAAATAAAGTATTTAGGGGTGGAAGGTGGTTTCTAGAAAATCAAGTTATTCTAAATTGGTGATATGTTTTATAATTCCACAATTGGAGATTACTTACTTTATTTTTTCAAAATATGTCAGAAACAAAGTTAGTCTTTAAAGAGATGAGATTAAACCACATTTAAAGATTAGAAATCTGCATATAATGGATTAACAAACCTAAGTGCACATTTAGATTAAAGTCTTAGAAAGTATGGTAGAAGGACCATTAGAAGGACCATCACAACATAGTATATCAAACCCCTCTAAACATAGAGCAAATGATAATTAAGAAACAACATGAGAATAACAAAAGAGAGAGGTCCTAGCAAACTCATTTCTTTTATTGATTTTTTAATTTGGTAATATGTTTTATAATTCCATAATTGGAAATTACTTACTTACTTTATTTAAAATATATCAAAAACAAAGTTAGTCTTTAAAGAAATGAGATTAAACCACATTTAAAGATTATAAAACTACATAGCTAATAGATTAACAAACCTAAGTACATATTTAGATTAAAGTCTTAAAAGGTATGGTAGAAGGACCATCACAATATAGTATATCAAACCCTTCTAAACATAGAAAAAATGATAATTAAGAAACAACATGAAAATAACAAAAGAGAGGTCCTAGCAAACTCATTTCCTTTATTGTGATGAGTGGGGAAACTTGTAGGAGGAAATGAATAAGTGAAGGGGAATGGAACCCACCTCAAGTTACGATAAACCTTGTTATGAGCATCTTGCATTATATATGTATTTAGAGAAAATAATAAGGAAGATGGAAATTATGTGCAAGTAACAATGAGGGATAATCCGGTCATGTAACAATAAATGAGTAATAAGAGATTTTTGACTCCACACAATAAAAACTAACATAAACTCCTAAAATGTACATAAGTTTCACACATTTCAAAGAATACTTAGTGCAAGCTACAATGAAGGGATAATCCAGCTAGGTAACAATAGATGAGTAATAACAAATTTTTGACTCCGCACAATTAATAAAAACACAAACTCCTAAACTATGAATAAGTTTCACACATTTTAAAACTAATTTTAAAATGAGAAGCTCAACATAATGATAACATCAACATGAGAAGCTCCGTGGCCAAGAGGACATCAAGGCGGAGGCGGTTACCTATTTCAAAAATTTATTCAAGGGAGTGGACTGTTCATTACTGCAACAACAAGTAGATTCCGCTAGCCTCTATCCAAGATTAGTAACGGATCTTGAAGCCCCTGATCTTTACAGGCCTGTCACACTCCAGGAGCTTAAGCTCATTCTTACACAATTCAAAAAGGAGAGGAGTCCGGGGCCTGACGGCTGGACGTCAGAATTTTTCTCCCACTTTTTCGATCTAGTTGGGCCGGACCTCCTACTAATGGTTGAAGACACTCGCACAAAAGGTATGATCACAAGAAACTTAAACTCCACTTTCCTGATTTTGATACCCAAAGAAAACAACGCTGTCTCTTTTAACGATTACATACCTATCTCCCTTTGTAATCTTGTATACAAATTGGTCTCTAAAGTCATTGCCAATCGCATGAAACCATTCCTGGTAAGGGGTCTCTCTACGGAACAACTTGGATTTCTAAAAGGAAAGAGAATTCAAGATGCCATTGCTACGGCTCATGAGTGCATCCATTCAATCAAGCAGAAAAAATTAAAGGCCTTAATAATGAAAATTGATCTCAAAAAGGCCTTTGATTGTATAGACTGGAACTACTTGAGACTCATTCTACTTTTAGCGGGATTCGGTGAAAAGTTTTCAGCTTGGATCCTGGCTTGTGTCACAAGTGCCAATTTTTCGGTGCTCATTGATGGGGAGGAGACTAGTTTTTTCAACAACGAAAGGGGACTCCGACAGGGATGCCCTCTTTCCCCCTATCTCTTCATTCTTGTTATGGAAAGTATCAGCTTACTTCTCTCAAAATCCATTGCCGAACACAAGATCTCTGGTTTAAAGGTCTCTAAACTCTACAAAATTCTTCATCTTATGTTCGTTGACGATATTCTCTTATTGTCAAGAGCTGAGCTGCCCAATTGGATTGTTATTTTGGATATACTGCAAGTGTTCTGCACAGTCACTGGATTGTCAATCAACTCCTCAAAGTCAACGGTCCACTATTGGGGGATTTCTGAGGCAGAGCTCTTGCTACTCAAAAGCTTCATTCCTTACACTTTCATTGATTTAAAAGAGGGATTCTGTTACTTGGGTTATAGGCTGAAGCCGAGAGCCTCCACACCCGCAGATTGGAGCTGGCTCGTGGCGATGTTCGAAAGGAGGATAAGTTTTTGGTACAACAAGTGGTTGTCCCTGGGTGGACGCTTCATCCTAGTCAAATCTGTGTTGGAAGGGCTGGTTGTCTACTGGATGTCCCTTGAGCGGATTCCAAATAAAATTATTATTCTTTTTCTAAGACTTTCTTGCAATTTCATTTGGAATGATCGTGTTGATAGCCATCGATTCCACCTCTGCAAATGGCAATCCATTTACAAACCCTGTAAGGCTGGAGGATGGGGTTTAAAGAACCTGTCTACTTTCAACACTGCTTTATTAGCCTGTTCTTTTTGGAGAGGAGTTTCTCATTGCAGCATTTGGCAGAAAGTTGTTTCTGACAAGTATCTTGACTCTCTACCTCTCCATCTCTGGTTGAGAAGACCCTCTCTTGTGCAGCAACACGCCTCTCCCTTTTGGAAGGGTCTCCTATCCGCTTCTCCAGTGGTTCTTCACTGGCTTCGTTGGAAGCCCGACAATGGTACTGAGATCTTACTCGGCAAGGATAAGATCCTTGGTTTGGAGAATCTGTCCATCCTCTCGCCAACTCTCAGATCCCATCTTGCTTTTAAGAGCCTGGGCTACCTGGCTCAGATCAAAGTGACTACAAACTCGGGATTTCTACGGGACCGCTGGATCACTAGCAACGAACTTCAGCTTTCCTTTAAGTTGGCTAGGGAATGGGACAACTACACTCATGCTCTTAGTGCGGCTGGAATCTCACTCCTTGACTGTCCGGACATTCTTTTGTGGGCTGGGGGTGATGGATCGGGCTTCCTCACTATCAAAAATGCCTACTCATCTCTCTTCAACCTTGACGACTGCAGTGATGTGATCCCGTGGCTTTTTTCCATTTGGCACTGGTCCATTCCACTTAAGATAAAAAAAAATATTTGGCTGTGTATCAAGGAGAGGCCGCTTACATGGGAGGCACTCCAAAAAAGGGGCTGGCAGGGGCCTGGCCGCTTCCCTCTGTGCAACTTAGCTACGGAAAACATAAATCACTTACTAATTCATTGCAACTTCTCTGTGAATTTATGGACTATCATTCTACAGCATTGGTCTCCTTCTCTTATATGGAAGGGAGACTCTGTCTCTGAGTGTTTTGCTGCTTGGCAAATTCACAAATATGCTCCTTTTTCATTGGCTGCCCTTGTCTGCTGGTGGATCTGGATAGAAAGGAACCAGATTCTTTTTGAAGGGCGGCCTCCCTCCTACCATTCTGTTCTTCACAGGATTCACTCCAACTTCATCTGGCAGCCAACCTCCCAAAAGATGATCCACGCAAAAGACATCGATTTCCATCTGTTGGATGGCACCACTCTCGTTTGTTTTTATGGTGCAGCTCTACAAAGCGGCCTCTGTTGTGGGGCAGGGGGCACACTCAAAAGTCACCAGTCCAGGACTACCTACTGGTTCCTAAATTGTGGATCGGGATCAAACAATAAAGCAGAGTTAATGGGCCTTTGGGTTTCTCTATCCCTTTCACATTTCTGGTCTTTAGACCACCTCTGTGTTTTGGGAGACTCGAAACTGATTATCGATTGGATAAATCAATCCAACAAGCTTCATTCAGTTCACTTAGAGGGTTGGAAACGTGAAACGAGGATGTTAGCAAACAAGTTCTCTGACATCTAGTTCCGGCACATGCACAGGTCACACAATCAGGTTGCGGATTCGCTATCAAAGAGGGCTCTCAATGGTGTTATTGGAAGGCTCTCGGTCTTTCATTGTGTAAATGGTATAGAGAGCCCAATCTCCACCTTTAATCTCTTCGAAGGTTAATCGACTCAATCACTGCTGACGTGGTACAAATCTTGTTCCCATCGCTGCCCCCCCGGCCGGATTTGCTCTGTTATTACATCTGCTCACAGTTAAACTCCCAGCTGTCTCCCTCCAGATTTGATGAATGGAGCCCAATGTAGAAGGCGACCCCTTAATCCAGTGATTCTCGTTTCTAATTCGAGACTGATCATTCAGCAATGGACAACACGTCCCTACTTCATCTGAACATCAGCAATATCATTGTAGTTTTTGGCAATAGTATATGTAAATGATTTATACCTAATATAAAATCGAGTCAATTTTTTTATGGAAAAAAAAAGCTCTTTCACTATTTTATAGTCAATATTTTTTTGTTATATATATATATATATATATAATTTTTTTATATCTAGTTACAATCATAATTATGTTAACATTTATGCTCAACAGGTAAACTATGCAAGTATATTGAATTGGTAATAAATGAGAGAGAATAAAATGAATCAAAATGATGATATGCATAGAAATCTCACATGTGATTTTAAAGAATTTAGTTTTTCAAATATATTTCCCATATAGAACCCACAAACAAAACTAAAACATTAAAAGTTAGGATAATTCTTTTGCTGCATAACATTTTCTAAATAACTCGTGTCTTTAATACTTGGAAATCCTTCCAACAAAGTCAATTTAATGTTTTTTAGATGGGCTTGCAGTTTGTATATTTACAACCTAGTTTGATAAGAATGGCTATTTTGTATTCAAATAATAAATGGTTATATAAGAATGGCTAGTTATTCCTTGTCTTTACTCTAGGGATTATAGTACACGGTTTTTGTCCATGTATTAGTTTCAACACTTAGTCCAAGATTAATCCAGATTTAAGAACGAAACAAATTGATTAGTAGACTGAATATAATAAATACAGAGATATGAAGAACAACACATATATCTAGTGAACAATATCCTCTATTGAATGAATGAAATAGGTTGAAACTGTAAAACTACAGAACTGAAACACTTGCTCGAATGGTGGTAGCTATCTCTAAGAAGAGATGTGGCTGCTATGCACATCTGTCTGAGAAAAATGATTACAATGAGGCTCCAGAGGCCTTTTTGATATTACTGATGAATTCAAAAACCCTAGACATCCAAAAACCTAACCCTAGGAGGTGAAACGCCAAAAGTCGTGTGGGCCCCTATGGGTAAGTTGGTACCTCAACTTCTCGAAGTTGTAACTTTTGCATACGACCTCCATTTTAGGCGCATGATAGCCCGTTGGAAAGATCTTTTAGAGAACTACACATTACACCATGAAACTTTGACTTCATCTACAATTTCATTGTGGTGAGCCAAAAAAACACTGTTTAGGGATCCAAAATGGCCCTCGAAGTACAACAAGATGTGATGACATGAAAACATACAAAATAAGCCAGTTGGATTAGGTGATAGGTCACCAGTTTCCACCTGGAAGATGTGTAGGGCTTTAGACAACCCCAGAAGTGTAGAACCCACAATGACAAAGAAGTACATAAGAACATGTTGAACTAAAAACGGACAAGAGAAGCCAGTTGGAATAGGTGGGTGGCCACCAATATCCACTTGGATCAATCCTCCCCCCTTAGGAAGAAATGGTCTCCATTTTGTTGAGTTCCTCCATCAGGTGAGGAAAATTCTGCTAGATTTGGCCCCAGGTGAGCCACTTGCCTTGGTGTAGGAGCTGCCCTGCCTTGACAACCTGATAAAGCTGGATCCTTTGCTGGCGAGTGCCCTTGACCTGTGTGTCCACTATATGGTCAGTGGATGCTTGTTCCATGCAGTCAGGGTTGAGCTCTATTGGTGTCATCTATTCTACGATCTATGAGGTGTCCAATAATGGTGGAAAATATGGCCGAAGGAGGTCCACATTGAACATTGGGTGCAATCCAAGGAAGGGTTGAGTGTTGAGATCAAAATTATTTCTACCCACAACCTTGGTGATAGTGTAAGGCCCATAGGGAAGTGGGCGAATTTTCCGATGGGGCCCTGTGAGACACTCCTTCTGCAAATGTAACCAGTCTTTGTCTCCAACTTGTAATTGGTGCAGTACTATGTTGATCGTGGCATTGCTTGTACTTAGCATTGGGTTTCTGCAAAATATCCTGGACCTGTTGGCAGATGTGCTAAATCCGCTCAATGAATTTGGTGGCTTTGTTGGTCTTAGATTGAACATGGGAAGAGTCTGTCTATGTGGTGGAAAGAGGTAGTACAACATTAATGGGACCCAAGGGTTAGAATCCTAGCCCCACCTGAAATGGGCTATGGATGGTGGAGCTATGGAGAGCCATGTTGTAACTATGTTGAACATGTGGGAGACTCTCATCCCATGTATGTGGATGCTTAGAGTTGTACATGCACAGGATGTGCACAATCATCTGATTGACATTTGGCTGTATGTTTGGGGGTGGAAAGCAATGGATTTAGTGAGCTTGGTGTCCAACAGTGACCAGAGGATCGACCAAAATGTGCTGAGGAACCTGCTGTCCTGGTCGAAGATGATGGTCTATGGTATCCCAAAATGGACCCACATTCATTCAAAGAAGATCTTGGCAGTATCTGCCATTGTGATATTCTTCTTGTAGGTTGTAAGGGTGGCCATCTTCAAAAACTGATCAATGACCACAAATACACAATCATTGCCTTGCTTGGTGGATGGAAGGCCATACATGTAATCCATTGAGATGGATTCCCAAGGATTCTCACGAGTAGGAAGAGGGGTGTATAAGCCTTGCTTCTTGATGGCTGACTTGGCAATGGCACATGTAACGCAAGATATAATATATTTTCTGAAGTCCAGTCAAAGTTTTGGCCAACAATAATGTTTTTGAAGAATGGCCACAATTTTCTCCATGCCAAAATGTCCTACCATTCGACTATAGTGGGCTTACCAAATCAGCTTTGCACCCTCGCTTATAGAAACACAGAGATGGCACATATGGCATAATAGTCCATCCTGAATGTGAAAATCGGTGACAGTCACGCCTGTACCCAAGAGCTGATAGGTGGTGGCGAAGTCCGGATCTTGTTGATAAATTTGGAGCCACTCATATGCCTCATGTCCATAGGAATGGAGCACAGTGATGAGTGCAGCCACGGGAGGGAGACTAAGGCAGTCAACGACACGATTTGACACCCCTGTCTTATACTTGATGTTGAGATGGAACTAATGCAGGTAGGTGGACCACTTCTGATGGTGGTCGTTCCACAATTTCCCCTGTGTTTGTATGAACTGTAGAGGCTTATGATCAGTTTGGATGATTGTCTCCTTTCCCATAATATAATGTTTCCATTGACGACATCCTTGTACAATGGAATACATTTCTTTGTCATAGGTGGGGTATTTCCAGATAATATCTAAGAGTGTCTCACTATGGTATGCCACCGGATGACTGTGCTAAGTGAGAACTGAGCCTACAACATAGTCAAATGCGTTAGTCTCAATCTCCAATGGTTGCTGCAGATTAGGCAAGGAGAATATTGGAGTTGAGAAAAAGAGATGCTTCAGATCATCAAATTCTCGTTGTTGTTTCTTCCCCCACACAAAATTTTCCCTGCCACTGCCTTTGGTCACCTGGATGAGGGCATGTGCAATATAGGGGAATCCTAACAGGAACCGTTGGTAGAAGTTGGCCAGTCCCAAGAAGCTCTGAAGCTCGGCTAGTGTGGTTGGGTCTGACCAATCACAGATGACTTGGATCTTAGTTAGATCAACATGTACCCCATGCTCATCAACAATGTAGCCCAAGTATTGAACCCTGTTCATGCCAAAATAGAATTTTTTGAAGTTGACATATAGCTTGTGCTACCTCAGAGTGCTCAAAACCTGTTGAATATGATGCATGTGTTCCTCCCAAATTTTGCTAAAGATGAGGATGTCATCCAAATATACCACCACAAAAGAGTTGGTGAAGGGTCTCAATACATCATCCATCAACCTCATGAAAGTGGTTGGTGCGTTTGTTAAGCCAAAGGGAATGACCAACCATTCAAAGAGACCTTCTTTAGATTTGAAGGTTGTCTTCCATACATCAGTTGGTTCGATGGGAACCTGGTGGTAGCTAGACTTTAGGTCAATATTGCTGAAGAAATTTTCCCCCTTGAGTTGGTCAAGAAGGTAATCAATCCTGGGAATTGAGTATCGGTTCATGACTGTGATTTTGTTTAAGGATTTGTAATCAATGTAGAGTCGCCAAATCCTGTCCTTCTTCTGCACCAATACAATCAGGCTTCCACAAGGGGAGGAGTTGGGTCTGATGTGCCCCTTTTGAAGAATCTCTTGGATATGACGCCTGATTTTGTCATTTTCCATCAGTGAGTGACAATAGACTGGTCCATTAGGGAGAGGTTGATCAAGGGTCATATCAATTGGATGCTTAACTTGCTAGTGCGTCGGTACCCCGCTGGTTGAGGAGAAGATGTCTATGTATTCTTCCACGATCCCGTCCACTTGCTTCTACTACAAAGAGAGGCTTTGTGTAGAGGCCACAGATGTGGCGACGACCTTCTACTTAATGTGAGCACGGATCACAAAGAAGACAAACTTTCCAGTCTGTGAAATGACCTTATTGCATTGCTTGGCAGAGATTAAAGAAATAACGGTAGGCGGTGCTACCTCTGGTATCCTGTACAATTGTCTACCCAAAGTAATAATAACAATGTGGGGTCTAGACTCATACACAACATGACGCTTCCACAAATATGGTTGTCCTAAAAGAACATCACAAACTTCAAGGGGAACAATATCACACAATACCTCATCTTTGAAAGGCTTGATGCCGTAGGGCAGATGACACTGTTGGTTGACACAGAGATCCCTCCCTTGGCGAAGCCAATAGACAGTGTAGGGTTGTGGGTGCGGTTTCGTCGACAGGTCCAGTCGCTTGATGACCTATGTTGAGATCAAGTTCTTCTGACCATCGCTGTTGAAAATGAAATGAGGAAGAGCCCCCTTTACCCACATCTGTGAGTGAAAGAGGCATTCCCCTTCCCCTGGTTCTTCGGGTTCGCTTGGCTGGACTTTGGTGGTAGTGACAGTGGCACTGGGTTCATCATCGATAATTCGATTCCCTCCTTCTGGATTTGATTCAGAATGAGAATCGACCTTTGACTTGGAAGCCTTCAACTCGACCACGAGTGACTGCTTGGAGTGACATTCTTCAGTGTTGTGCCAAGGGATTTTATGGTACTTACACCATTTTCCTTTGTCCTTCTTCATCTTCTCATTTCCCTTCTTGTGTTGTGGCTTGGACTGGTTGTCCTGAGAGTGGCCATCTTGTCTCGATCCCTTGCTGTGTGGGTTGGGGCCACCTTTTCCCTTCTTCGGCTGTGAGGAGTTTGTAGATCCAAACTCTCACCTCTTCTGCTTAAATTTATGCTCGATCTTGACAACGTATCTATACGCCATGCCCAATGAGACGATGTCCATAAATTCCATTTATGTTTGAATGTATCTATGAAAACAACCGCGGTATTTGAGCACCAGATGTCTCTCAGAGTCTTTGATACCCAATTTGGTGCGCAGGGTATGGAAAATATTGGTGAATTCTGGTAATGTCCAGTCCCTTTCTTGATGCAAGGTGGTCCATCTGGTGTACTGGTCCTCATAGCTTCCAACAAGGTAGTATTTTTATTTAATGGAGTCCCAGAAGGAATCCCATGTAGGGGAAACCACAAATATTGCAGATTCCTCTACGACCCTTTGCTTAGAGTAAGTATCCCACCAATCCTTAACATGGGGATGACCTTGAGGAGTGCAAAAGTAACATTTTCCCTATTGGAAAAATTATGGACCGAAAAATACCCTTCGAGTATATTCAACCATTTATCTACAACATCTGCATATATCAGTCCTTCAAATAATGAAATATCAAAATTTACCTGTACCTTGAAGGGGGTTGCATGGACGCTTGATGAAGATGCTTCTCTTGTGGGCAATAGTTGAAGGATCTGCGCAAACTTTTCCATCATTTCATTCCTTTTCCGCACGAGAGCTTCCTTGAGCAACATTTTAATAGGATCTCCTACTCCATCATCTTTCTTTCCTTCCCTGATGGGTTGTTGTTGGGCTCGACGCATCCAATCTTGCAACGACTTGATTGGTTTGAATCCCAACTTCTTGTACCCAGATCTTGTCGGGGACATGCACGAAGAAAAATAAATGAAGAGCAAACTGCTCTGATACCACTTATTTGGATTTAGGAGTGGAACAAACTGATTAACATAATGAATACAATAAACACAAAGATATGAAGAACAACACAAATATCCAGTGAACACTATCTTCTATTGAATGAATGAAATAGGCTGAAACTGTAAAACTGCAGAACTGAAACACTTGCTTGAATGGTGGTAGCTATCTTTGAGAAGAGATGTGGCTACTACGTGCATCCGTCTGAGAAGAATGATTACAATGAGGTTCCAGAGACATTTTTGATATTATTCATGAATTCCAAAACCCTAGACATCCAAAAACCTAACCCTAGGTTGTGAAACGCCAAAAGTCATGTGGGCCCCTATGGGTAAGTTGGTACCTCAACTTCCTAGGGTAGTAAATTTTTCATATGACATCTATTTTAGGTGTGTGATAGCCCATTGGAAAGGTCTTTCAGAGAGCTACACATTACACCATCGAACTCTTACTCAACCTATAGTTTGATTGTGGCGAGCCAAAAAAACATTGTTTATGGCTCCAAAACGGCCCTGAAAGTACAACAAGATGTGCTGACGTGAAAACATACAAAATAAGCCAGTTGGATTAGGTGAGAGGCCACCAGTATCCACCTAGAATATGTGCAAGTCTTTAGACAACCTTAAAAGTTTAGAACCCACAATGACAAAGAAGTACAAAAGAACGTGCTGAACTAAAAACAAACAAGAGGAGCCAGTTGGAATAGGTGGGTGGCCACCAATATCCACCTGGATCAAAACCACTTTTTACCTTACTATCCTAAGTTATGGAATTAAAACGATTTACATCTCCCAATTAAAAACTTGGATACTTTATATTCTCCAATACAAAACATTTACCTCTTATTTGGCCTCATACCGAGGCAATGAGCAATTTTGATGGAATTTTTGGTTTCAAGAGTTAGGGAAATATAAGAGATATCCTATTACATCAATTGAGGTGGATTAATGCTAGCTCTGATTCTAGCATTAATTCATAAGCATTTAATGTTTATGTCCTATGTTTATCCTTATCCCATGGTAAGTTTCATTTGGTGCATCTTATGTTTGTTGTTGTCGTGTCCAATTTTTGTCGCTGCGCTGTCCAACTGCATGCAATATCTCTCACACTATTAAAGTACGAGGAAAAACAATGGAGGAATTTAATCCTTCTACATGCCTTTCCCTGTCCTTTTGTTTGATCCCTGTTCTTATTCTTCAGTCTCCCTTTCCTTTGATCCCTATTTATATTCTTAAGTCTTGTAGATGCATGATAGAGGCATCCTTTTGTCATTTCCTTTGATCCCTATTCTCCCGAGTATCCTTGTAGTAGAGTATTCATTCAAACAAGCATGACAACCCAGGTGGTTTCTTCGGACATAACATTTTCCAATAACTCCCGTATTCAAGAAACAAATCGACTCCTTTTGAAGCTCGACTCCCTAGTTCGTTCTTCTGTGAGAAGTGGCTCCGAACCCGGTGGTGACCCCATATGTGTATGTTCCCTTGGTCATGTGGGTAAGAACCCAGTTTGAGATCTCCTCAACCCTAGATTTGGTGGCCACAACATCCAATTTCACTTTCACCTGCGATCTTCAAGCAACATTAGTAACGCCAGCGCTCCAGGCAAAGTTACCCTACTTCTAGATTTGAAAATCTCTTATATGCCAGTTTAGGGAACTAGTGGTAACATGGCATCATTAATTTATTTTGTTTTATCTAGTTCTTTCTAACTTAATAAAAAAAAAACCTTAACCGTGTTGTCTATAGAACTGGTGACTAGATTTGACAGAAACCCCAATCGCTCAATTAAGTAATGTGCCAACAATATGTTCTCTATGTGTTAATCGTATTGGTTGTGAATTTGGCGGCCATATTTTGACTTAATTCATTTACATAAAGTGTCAACAACCTGTTCTATCCATGTATATATTCATTCAATGGAGGCACTTAAAATTAACAGTAGCGTGTTCAAGATTACCTGTAGACTTTAGTTATTACAGTTCCAGTAAAATCATATGTCATGTTGTTAATAATTGATCTGAATTTATTTATTTTTGTGTAAAAATATTGTGTGATGTCTCGATGTTGCTGTGCAGTTTTTCGAAAATCCTCTCCTTGAATTTTCATATTTTTCAGTTATGGTAACTACAAGCCCTGAAATGTTTTACTAATTAATAAAGCATGTATACATTTTTCGACTATTTTTTTATTGGCGATTATTATATCAAAATTTAATTATAATATAGAAATCATCGTTCCAGTTGTGCATCATAATTATCCTAGTCCGAATTCCTAGGGTTTCATTATTCCTTTCTTCCATTCATTTTTAATCTATGAATTTTGGATATTTGAGCATATGTTTTAAGCTACATTGGAAAGTAACTAACCCTTTATGCTTTAAAATTTGCAGTAATGGTTGGCAAACAAATCTTGGCCAAAGCCTCGAAATCCAACTCTGTCGGTAAAGTCGGAAGGCTGGGCACAATGTGATGATCAACGCTCTTCTACTAAGAAAATTAGGCGTGCTTATGCTCTACTCCATCGACCAACCAATTGTGTGATGGATTTACAATGGTCTCTACAAAGCCCTACTCCACATATATTTAAATCCTAAGACAAGAAAACAATTATTCAAATTTTGCAAGGGATTCCATGGTTAAGCACATTAGTTAACCATGGGATGGGTACGATACAATATCTCAGACGGGCTCTTGTTATAAAGATACTATTCTACAAATTTAGTGCCGAGTTTAAAGGAGAACAACCTATTTTGTTGTCCTTCGTGCTCATAGTTGAATTCACTGTCTCCCCACGTTTGTCTGTCCAAGGCCGTGCTTATCCTTCCAAGTAATACATGTAGCTTCCAAAAATGGCCGCCATTTGCAAGAAATGATCGAGGGTCGTGCTTTCCATTTGCAAGAAAATATCCAGGACAATGCTTTTCCTTCTAGGTAATACATGACAACTTCCAACAATGACTGGCATTTGCAGGAATACTAAGATGTTTTGGAATAGAATAAAATTATTTGACCTTAAAAATAGCCCAAATTTTATAGAAAATACATACAATTCTTAGTAATTTGAATATTTTTACAAAAATGTCTCCAAACATTTTATAGTTTGCATATTAAGGACTAGTAAGGTTGGCCAACATTTCTACATTATGAGATAAGTTTAGACAACTAGTAAAATATTGAACACTTGGTAAAACCCATTGAACTAACTCCTTATATTAAATATGTATGCACATATATAACAATAATACTAATAAATTAAAATGATAAAAATGGACATTCAATTTTAGTTAAACAAAAAACAAAAAAAACAAATTAAAAGATATCCACTTAATATTTTAAGTATACTTTTTGAAGTCTTTTTAAAATTTAATAAAATCTAAATTAAAATGAATCAATACTAAGTTTGATTCCAATTATCTATAAAATTATATGGTTACAAGTTACAATTTAATAACATAATTTTTCAAGATACAAATAAACCAATTCAACATACCTAAAACAAGATAGCTCAAAACATCTATGGAGAAGATTTCATAATGAAAAATACTCTAGGAAGATTTAGAAGATAGGATATTGGGAGGGACAGATACCAATCATGCTAACCATTTAAAGCAATAAAACCTGTCATTCTTAAATGACACATGTTATTCCTCATGTTGACATGAGTGGAAAATGGACTTGTGTGGATTGGTGGTGTAATTTTAGTTTTCAAAAGGTTGGAATGTTGATGGATATTGCTTCAGAGGCATATCTTTTTCTTCACATATTTTCATCACGGTGTTCACTTAGTCACTAGTCACTTTCACTTAGTGTTGCATGGTTTCCTATAACATGGTGATGCATTTACCTAGTTCCATTCATAATCATGGCATTTCCATAGTTTTACTTAAGCAAATTGTTTATTGCAAATATATTATAACTTTTGACTAGGTAAAATCCACTTCCTACATACATTTTCACCACTCACCATTTTACCTAGGTGATTTATGTATCACATCACATCTTGACATTTTCCCTAGGTAAAACCCTCAATTACACTTACATTCCACTTCATTCCATCTCCTAGGAGGTGCATGAAACAATTAGATTAAAATATCTAAGTCTTACCTTATAATAACTCCTCAATTATTATATTTTCACTTTTTCTAGTGTGAACACCCCTAACTAGTTTGGGATGTTTTAATTAAAAATTTAAAATCCTAAACCTTAGATTGAGTGCCTAAGTATTGATCTATTAACACTTTCTAATTGGTCAATAGGAGTTGTAACTTAAAGTTCATGTGGTACACATGAGACTAGAAACTCCCCCTTTTAACATGTATTGAAGTGAGATACTAGCCTATTAATAATTAAATGTTATAATTGTCCACTGAGACCTAATTCCCTAAGTTTTATTCCTAAATTCACTAGGGAACATAACTTAAGTTAGCACTCCCTCCTTTGGCATGTATGTTGAGGAAAAAACACATGACAAAAAGCCAATTCGCCCTAGCCTCATAATATCCTTGTTCACAAATGATAACATTTGCATCATACATTTTTATCCTTTGACCCAAGTTTTGAGGATTTATTTGGTATTCATGTTTGACTAGGAGTTTCTTATCCATGCACCGTAGGGTTTTAGCCTTCCACCTCATCCATTCAACTCATCCACCCTATCCATTCATACACACATCCCTAGGAGGTACGGTCTACTATGAAGACTTATTCACTTCTTACATAACCTTGTTCACACCTTGCACACATGTGAAGTGACTAGTGATGGTTTGACTTGGTTAAAGGGCACCCATTTGCACACATTTTGAGGAGATCTCATGGATTTGATGAAAACCCATTTGCACAAGTGTCAAGGGCATCCCTTCTAGGGTGATAATTTCAAGGTTGAATTGGTCAAAGTGGACAAAAATGCGCATTCTTCAAGGGACACTTATTCAATCTCTTCTAGGGCGAATTCATGCATGGTGAAAGTTTAAATGTGAACACAAAGCACAATTATATGTGTTTATTTCAGTCAAAGTGGTCCACAAGGCACAAGTACCAAGGAAACACTTGCTAAAGGATTATTTTAGAGTTTCATTGGTCAAAGGGATTCTAGAAAGAACACTCAAGCATTACACTTGGAATTGGTGTACATTTCTAGAAGAGCTTCTTCATAAATGAGGTTTTACACATGGAAAACCACTCATTTTCTTGGAAATTCACCCTACCAAGTAGTATTATTATTTGAAGGTGGTTATTTCTAGGAAATTGCCCTCATCATGAGTTTTACTCTTGGCATTCATGCACACTTATTGATTCACCCTTCCTATTTGACCAAGCCTTTTATCATTATTTTACATGAGAAGGACAGATGACACCTAGATTTTGATTTTCCATGAAGATAATAATGGAAGAAGTAGACATGTAGCACCAAAACCATCTAGAACATTGCATTCAAGCATTTTTCTATGGGCTTGATAAAATTCGCCCTCTAGTTAGTTATATTTTCTTAGGAAAATATTATTTTATTGGAGAGGAGAGTTGAGTTAAAACCTGTATAAAGGTTTGTTCTCTCCATTTTGTAGATGGATTAGATCAATGGAGAATAATGGGAAGAATCTTGTCTCACCTTTGCAAATCTATTTTGTAATATTGCTATTCTTTAGTATTTGTTCTAGGGTAATCATAGAAGGATTTGAGTTGCAATTTTTCATTGAGGAAGGAGCTATTATAAGACACACATTGCAAGTGAGGTATGAAGTACGTGTCTATTTCATTTCTTTGTCAAATTCGAGATAAATATCTTAGGGTTTCATTTCCTTACCCTAGGTTTAATATATGATTTACCTTGTAATACTTAGGTTAATTTATTTAGAATTAGCCTCCCTATAATCCTTGTAAGGTTTCACATTCCTTAGTTTGATGCTCATCCAAGCAATCTTTATGATCTTTGGGACTTCTACCATCAAGAAAAGAGGACAAATACTCAAGAGTGGATTAGACCCCATAGCTCAATCAAGATAGGCACTGGTCTCCTATTCATTTATCATCCCAAGCCCATCTTTTATATTTATTTTTCCATCACGATTGTGGTTAAGTTCTCTTTACTCCCACTCCTACTACATGAAGTGAGCCTAGTCTGATAGAGGAATCACCCCTTGGTTAGGATTCCATTTACCATAGCTTAAAGTGTAGAGGAGAGTTGGTGAGGTAACAATGGCTAACCCCCTAGATCCACAAGGCTAGTGCCCTATGTTTGAGACTTTAATCAAAAGGTGCTAGTTTGTGTGGTAACATTTTGGCACCATTGCCGGGGATAAAGTCCATTTCCCAAAAAAGTTGACAATCATGCTTCTTCAAGACTTGGATGAGGGTTTATATTGAATATCTATCTCATCTTGGCAATTAGATTGAAGGGAATATGCCCTTTTCCCTTAGAAATTTTTGAAGACTTGTGCTTGTAGGGTGAAATAATCACATTGTAAAGACATCAAGTTCACCTTGGAAACTCTACTCCACACTTTCGGATTTTGGTATGAGGCATGAAGAGCATTTATATTTCAGAATTTTAGAAATTTTAATGTATGGCTCCATCTTGCAAGGAGTTGAATGCAAAATTATTTGCCCCTTTGGATTTCTCATACATCCATGGATACCTACATCATTTCAATTATAAGCTATGGAAGAACTATGCTCCAAATTCTATGGGAATAAAGATGTTGCTTCACATTTTTCTATATCTTTCATTAAATTCATTGCAAAATTTAACATTATACATGAAGATGTGATGCTCAAAATGTATTCTCTTTCATTGCAAAAGAAAGTAAGAGAATGGTTTTGTGTCTTAGCCCAAGGAAAATTTCTTCATTTTCATATTTCATCATAGTTTTTTAAGAAGCTTGGATGGTCGATGAAGATCATATTAAAGGATTAGATGATGCATATGTTTGGGCTATGATTTGTAATGAAGTAAGAATACAACTTGGTAATATGATGTTAAAATATGAATGAGCTTCTTCAAGCATTCTCTTGGATGAAATAAAATGTAAAAGTGAGGCATTAATCTTCTTGCTTGAGTATATTAGTGAAAGATATGGAGTAATAAATTGAGAAGAATTTGTTTTAGCTTCATATGAAGAAGAAATTACCTAAGAAAGTGATATAAGTAGTGCATATTTGATCTTCATGGGCAACCACATAAACTAGAATCTTGTGCAGAAAATTTGAGTAGTATTTTCTAGCCATATATTACAATGGATCCTGTAGATGTTTTGGAGTATATGGGGCAGACCTTGGGGTATAATTTTGCAGAAGTTTTTCAGCTATATATGCCTCCACCTATCACATTTTTTGTCCATATATTTTTAGCTGAAAAATACATTTTTGGGGCTGATTTTTGTTAGGTACAACATGCTTTCCAAATTGTTGTATCTTTCAGAAATTTCCAGCCTCTTTCTACTACAAATTTCATTGAATTTGAATGAAGTTATCTTTCTAATGTTGGAAATTATATTGGGCAATAAGATATTAAGTACATGTATTATAACAATTATTTCCAACCATATATTTGTAAGCACAAGTTCATTTCTAGATATGAGATTTCATCCTTATGCTTAGAAGAAGGTGTGTTTTTGTTGGAACCACCCACACCTTGCTTGTTTGAAGGTGTGAATGATGTTCTACATGTAGATTTGTTAATGTTTATGCCATTATTATAGTTCTTTGCATTTAAATAGATAAGAGCATCATAAGAACAAGATCACTGAGAAATACACATTCACAAGAGACACAACATTTATCCTGGGAAACCCTCTAGGGGAAGAAAACCCCAAAAAAACTTCCTTATCATAAATAGCTTATACAATGTTCAAGAGATAACTCAAACCAATACAGATAGTCCTCACCAAGAGATGTGCCACTCTTCTTCTCCTCTCTCTAACTGGTAATTGCAGCTTGCCTCATAAGATAATGAGCAAGTAAGTTGTATATTTGAAGTGAGGCGCTAGCCTCTTATTTATACAAGACTGACACATGTGAAAGGTCACAACTGGCAGGGCCGACCTCTCACTTTGGGTGGGTAAACCCACCTTTAATTAATTTCGGGTCTTCCATGATAACTGCTGGGGTCGACTTCTTATTCTGCTCTTTATAATTGTCCGATGACCAATCCGCAAAAGGGGATTTGGTCCATATACAATTACCGACATGATTAATCCACAATGGGGATTAATCCTAATAATAAAATAATAATAATAATA
The DNA here is from genome assembly GCA_009831015.1 of Picea engelmannii. Taxonomy (NCBI): domain Eukaryota; kingdom Viridiplantae; phylum Streptophyta; class Pinopsida; order Pinales; family Pinaceae; genus Picea; species Picea engelmannii. Next base: position 40,178 of record ML801381.1, read on the forward strand.
AGAATGCTCTTCGCAGTTACATTATTTCAACACTCCCCCTTAAAAAGAAGGGTATTCTTCATCAACATCAGGCAAGAGAGGTCTGCATCATCAGTGGAATCTGGAGGACAGTATCGTCAATATCATATTGAAACATTGTCTAGCACATTTACGAGTCAGCAGAAGTTTTCTTCATCAGAAACATCATCATTCTCAAAAGAATGCTATCATCATCTGCATCAAATATGTATCAGTAAAAATGATACCTCATCACAGTACTAGGCTGGCAAATCACAGTACTGCACTAGCTCAATGTCACAGCGGTTAAGCTGGTAGCTCAGTGTCAGTCACATCTTGCTTTACGTCTAACAACTAGGTCATAAGCAAGTAATATCATCATCTCGCTTTATGTCTAACAACTAGGTCAGAAGCGAGGAATCACAACGTCATGCTTTACGTCTAACAACTAGGTCAGAAGCATGACTCCTCTTGCTTTACGTCTAACAACGAGGTCAGAAGCAAGGAATGCATCAACATCTGGATTTACGTCTAACAACGAGGTTAGAAGCAAGGAATCATCTTGCTTTACGTCTAACAACTAGGTCAAAAGCAAGGAATCAACGACGTTATGCTTTACGTCTAACAACTAGGTCAGAAGAAAAACTCATCTTGCTTTACGTCTAACAACAAGGTCAGAAGAAAGGATCACACAACGTCATGCTTTACGTCTAACAACGAGGTCAGAAGCATGACTCATCTTGCTTTACGTCTAACAGCGAGGTCAGAAGCAAGGAATACACATACTCCCCCTTTCAGGGAGGGTCCTTTCGGACTATACCAAGCTTATCTCGAAAGTGTTCAAACTTTACACGAGATAGAGGCTTAGTCAACACGTCAGCAACCTGTTCATCCATGCTAATGTCCTGGAGCTTCAAGGCCCTCTCTGTACCATGTCGCCGATGAAATGATAGCGGATCTCTATGTGCTTCGACCTGTCGTGGAACACAGGATTTTCTGTCATTTTATTGCAGTTTTGATTGTCACATAGAATCGCGGTTGCTCTCATCTCCAAATCAAATAGGTCTGTCAGCAACTTTCGAAGCCATATAGCTTCACAGCTAGCAGAACATGCGGCAATGTACTCTACTTCTACTGTGTTGAGAGCAATACTGGATTGCTTCCTACTCTGCCACGAGATCATAGCTGATCCCAAACTGAAACAACATCTGGAAGTGCTTTTTCTGTCTGCAATGCTTCCTGCCCAATCTGCATCAGTATATCCACTCAATGTGAAGTCACGATCTCCATCATAGCTGAGACCATATTCCATTGTACCTTTAAGGTACCTCATCACATGTTTTGAAGCCACTAAGTGAACACGTCTGGGCTCTACTAGAAACTGACTCAAGGTGTTCACTGCAAAATAGATGTCTGGTCTGGTGTTCATTAGGTACATCAACAATCCAATAATCTGCCTGTACAGTGTGGCATCTATCAAATCTGACGAAGTATCGACCAACAACTGTAGCTTTTCTTCCATGGGAGTATTCATGGACTTGCATTCTAACATGTCGAATCTCTTTAAGATTTTGACTGTGTACTTCCCTTGGTTAAGGATGATTCTTTCTGGACTCTGTCATACCTCAAGGCCTAAGAAGTAATGCATTAGACCAAGGTCTTTCATTTCAAATTCTGCGGCAAGTCTCTGTTTACATTCAACGATGAGATTTTATTCTCCATTTAAGAATAAGTCATCCACATACAGTAATAGTATTACTGGTTCATTATCCATAATTTTTAAGTAGAGATTTGAGTCTGCTTTACTCTTAGTAAAGCCTAAGCTCGTCAAGAAACTGTCTATACGGAAATACCAAGCTCTGGGAGCTTGCTTCAATCTGTATAAGGCTTTCTTCAATCGATAGACATGAGACTTCCTGTCTTCAACCTCAAATCCTTTGGGTTGCTCTATATACACTTCCTCTTTGATAACACCATTCAGGAGAGTTGTCTTCACGTCCATCTGGTGCAACTTCCATTTCATCTTGGAAGCAAGAGCTATAATGGTTCTGGTCGAAGTGTATCTGGCCATAGGAGCGAATGTCTCTTCATATTCAATACCTTCCTTCTGGGAAAAGCCACGAGTGACAAATCTTGCTTTATATTTCTCAATACTTCCATCAGCAGCATGTTTTATTTTGAAGAGCCATTTTGATGATACCACATCCTTACTTTTTGGTCTGGGAACTATTTCCCA
>ML801381.1:46470-65192 GCA_009831015.1 Picea engelmannii
GATTTATGTATCACATCACATCTTGACATTTTCCCTAGGCGATTTATGTATCACATCACATCTTGACATTTTCCCTAGGTAAAACCCTCAATTACACCTACATTGGACTTCATTTCATCTCCTAGGAGGTGCACGATACAATTAGCTTAAAATCCCTAAGTCTTAACTTATAATAACTCCTCAATTCTTATATTTTCACTTTTTCCAGTGTGAACACACCTAACTAGTTTGAGATATTTTAATTAAAAATTTAAATCCTAAACCTTAGGTTGAGTGCCTAAGTATTGGTCTATTAGCACTTTATTGTTCCAATTCTTCATTGAGACATTTTCCTTAAATTTCACTTTCTAATTGTTTTCTAGGAGATGTAGCTTAAGTTTCACTTTCTAATTCTCCATTGAGATATAACCCATGAGTTTTATTCCTAAATTCACTAGGGAGCGTAACCTTCATGGGGTACACAAATTAATTTAGTACTTCATCCTTTGGCACATATGTTGAGGAAAAAACACATGACAAAAAGCCAATTCGCCCTAGCCTCATAATATCGTTGTTCACACATGATAATGTTTGCTTGATACATCTTTATCCTTTGGCCCAAGTTTTGAGGATGTATTTGGTCTTCATGTTTGACTAGGAGCTTCGTATTCATGCACCCTAGGGTTTTATCCTTCCACCTCATACACCCTATCCACTCATATACACACCCCTAGGTGGTGCAGTCCAATATGAAGACTTATCCACTTCTTACATAACCTTGTTCACACCTTGCACACATGTGAAGTACTAGTGATGGTTTGACTTGGTCAAAGGGCACTCATTTGCACATATTTTGAGGAGATCTCATGGATTTGATGAAGACCCATTTGCACAAGTGCCAAGGGCGCCCCTTCTAGGGTTAATTCATGCATGGTGAAATTTTAAATGTGAACACAAAGCATAATTCTATGTGTATATTTCAGTCAAAGTGGTCCACAAAGCACAAGTACCTGGGGAACACTTGCTAAAGGATTATTTTAGAGTTTTCTTGGTGAAAGGGACTCTAGAAAGAGTACTCAAGCATTACACTTGGAATTGACATACATTTCTAGAATATTTCCCTCATAAATGAGGCTTTACACATGGAAAACCACTCATTTTCTTGGAAATTCACCGTACTAAGTAATATTATTATTTGGAGGTGGTTATTTCTAGGAAAGTGCCCATCGTGGAGTTTTACACTTGGAATTCATGCACACTTATTGGAAATCCACCCTTCCTACTTGACCAAGCCTTTTATCATTATTTACATACGAGGAGGACAAATGACACCTAGATTTTTCTTTTGGATGAAGATAAGAACAAAAGAAGGAGACATGTGGCACTAAAACCATATAGAACATTGTATCCAAGCATTTTTCTATTGGCTTTTGTTCAAATTCGCCCCCCTAGTTAGTTATATTTTCTTAGGAAAATATATTTTACTGGCGAGGAGAGTTGAGCTAAAATCTATATAAAGGTTTGTTCTCTCCATTTTGTAGATGGATTGGATCAATATAGAATAATGGAAAGACGCTTGTCTCACCTCTGCAAAGCTATTGTGTAATATTGTCTATCCTTTAGTATTTGTTCTAGGGTAATCATAGAAGGATTTGGGTTGCAAGTTTTCATTAAGGGGTATAAAGTATGTGTCTATTTAATTTCTTTGTCAAATTCTAGGCTAGATCTATTGGATTGGGGTGAATATCTTAGGGTTTCATTTCCTTAACCTGGGTTTTGTATATGATTTACTTTGTAATGATTAGGTTAATTTCTTTAGAATTAGCCTCCCTATAATCCTTGCAAGGTTTCATTCTCCTTAGTTTGGTGCTCATCCAAGCAATCTATATAATGTTTGAGACTTCAACGACCAAGACAAGATGAAAAATACTCAAGAGAGACTTAGACCCCATAGCCCAAGTAAGAATAGACAATGGTTCCCATTCACTCATCACCCCAAGCCCATCTTTTACATTTATTTTTCCATCATGATTGTGGGTAGGTTCTCTTTACTCTCACTCCTACTACAAGAAGTGAGCCTAGTTGAACGATAGGGAGTCCCCCCTTGGTTAGGATTCCATTTGTCCTAGCCTAACATGTAGAGGAGAGTTAGTGAGGTGACAATGGCCAACCTCCTAGTTCCACAAGGCTAATTCCCTATCTTTGGGACTTTAAATTAAAGATGCTAGTTTGTGTGGTAACAAAACCTACCAATATTACCATGTTTTAAACTAAATTTTCATGCCCCTAGAGGAAATGCATGTAATATAAGGATAGAAATAATAATTAAAGATGAATTAAGGCTCATCTAATTGTCTACTATTCTCAAAATATAGGACTGAGTAATAATAAGTTTGTATTGAGTAATGATCCCTTTAGAAAGGTATAAAAATGTGATACAAGAAATGGAAATAAAGTATTTAGGGGTGGAAGGTGGTTTCTAGAAAATCAAGTTATTCTAAATTGGTGATATGTTTTATAATTCCAAGAGATTACTTATTTTATTTTTTCAAAATATATCAAAAACAAAGTTAGTTTTTAAAGAGATGAGATTAAACCACATTTAAAAATTAGAAAACTACATAGCTAATGGATTAAAAAACCTAAGTGCATATTTAGATTAAAGTCTTAGAAGGTATGGTAGAAGGACCATCATAACATAGTATATAAAACCCCTCTAAACAGAGGGCAAATGATAATTAAGAAACAACATGAGAATAACAAAAGAGAGAGGTCTTAGCAAATTCATTTCTTTTATTGATTTTTTAAATTGGTGATATGTTTTATAATTCCACAATTGGAGATTACTTATTTTATTTTTTCAAAATATATCAAAAACAAAGTTAGTCTTTAAAGAAATGAGATTAAATCACATTTAAAGATTAGAAAACTACATAGCTAATGGATTGACAAACCTAAGTGCATATTTAGATTAAAGTCTTAGAAGATATGGTAGAAGGACCATCACAACATAGTATATCAAACCCCTCTAAACATAGAGCAAATGATAATTAAGAAACAACATGAGAACAAAAAAAGAAAGAGGTCCTAGCAAACACATTTCCTTTATTGTGATGAGTGGGGAAACTTGTAGGAGGAAATGAATAAGTGAAGGGGAATGGAATCCACCTCAATTTATGATAAATTGATAAACCTTGTTATGAGCATCTTGTATTATATATGTATTTAGAGAAAGCAATAAGGAAGATGGAAATTATGTGCAAGTAATAATGAGAGATAATCTAGTGAGGTAACAATAGATGAGTAATACGAAATTTTTGACTCCACACAATAAAAACTAACATAAACTCCTAAAATGTAAATAAGTTTCACACATTTGAAAGAATACTTAGTACAAGCAACAATGAAGGGATAATCCAGCTAAGTAACAATAGATGAGTAATAACAGATTTTTGACACCACACAATAAACAAATAACACAAACTCATAAACTATGAATTAGTTTCACACATTTTAAAACTAATATGAACACATCAACTTGGACAAATCAACTTGGAAGAGACATGTTTATCTGGTTGCATCTCAGGTAGTATCAACTCCACATTTATAGAACGGATTCCAAAAACTGATAAGTCGCAGCAGTTCGGGGACTTCCAGCCTATTTCTTTGTGTAATATGGTATATAAGGTGATTTCAAAGGTGATAGCGAACATAATTAAACCGATTTTATCAAAATTTCTATCAGAGGAACAACTGGGATTCCTGGGAGGGCGCCAGATACAAGACGCTATTGGTACTGCACATGAGTGTATTCACAGTATCAAGAAAAATAAGCAAAAAAACTCTTATTAAAGCTGGATTTACAAAAGGCATACGATTGCATCAGCTGGGATTATCTAAGAATGGTACTTATTCAAGTTGGTTTTGGTACTCTTATGACTAATTGGATCCTTTCCTATGTAGACTCAACTTCATTTGCAGTATTAGTTAATGGTGAGGCAACATATTTTTTTAAAAGTGGTCATGGTCTGCGTCAGGGATGCCCGCTTTCACCTTTGCTATTTATACTGGTTATGGAAAGCTTGAGCCTTTTATTAAAAAATAGCCAGAGACAAGGAATTTTAAGTGGTATCAAAGTAGCCAGATTCACTAAAATTCTACACATTTTATTTGTCGATGATATTCTACTTCTGACAAAAGCATCAATCATGGAATGGAAGGAAATTGAGAGAATTGTACAATTATTCTGTTCAGTCTCGGGATTAAGGGCGAATTTACAAAATCGACTGTACATTTCTCGGGGCTGGAAGAATCAGAATTATCAGATTTCAAAATTAGTCTGCCTTACAACTTGTCGGATTTGTCGGTCGGCTTCAAGTATTTAGGATATTATCTGAAGTCAGGGGTTCAAAAAGCTATCGATTGGAGATGGCTTCTAACAAAAGTTGAGAAGAAAATTCATCAGTGGAGTTATAGATGGCTTTCTTTGGGGGGGAGGTATATTTTGTGCAAATCGGTTTTGGAAAGTCAACCTATCTACTGGCTTTCTCTAGTAGTGATTCCTACTTCTATTCTTCATAAATTAAGGAGCATTCTCTATAACTTTCTGTGGAGTGGGAACAGAGAAAAAAAAAGTTATCATCTTTGCAGGTGGGAGATTTTGGCCCGAACAAAAAAAAGGGGTGGCTGGGGTTTACATAATATTTTTTCCTTTGGCAAGGCTTTGGCAGCATTGACTTTATGGAGAGCTATTTCAAAACCAGGTATTTGGCACAAAGTGTTAAAAGGTAAATGAAATCGGTGCACCTTATCACAAATTGGATCGGTTGGAATCCCGGATTGGGACTTGATGTGTCGTTGGGTAGGGACAAAATCCTGGGTCTTGGGCCCGCCTCATATCTATCCTCAAACCTTATAGAAGCACTCAAACAAAAAAATATGTCCTTATTAGCACAGGTTTGGTATCATCAGGGACATAACTCTTTTTTATCCAATTGGAAAGATAGTAGTGAGTTGGGATTATCCGGGGAACTATCCATTGAATGGCGACAATTCTGTCGGGAACTACAGGTAGATGGAGTGATACTCATAGGAGATGAAGATGAACTGTTTTGGACAGGGGGGGACTCATCGGGTGTTATTTCGGTAAAGAATATATATGAGGCTATTCAATCAACTTAGAACCTTCCTTTGATCACTGGCTAGAAGATTCAAATTTGGAAATGGGATATTCCACAAAAGATCAAACTATTTCTTTGGCTGGATGTTAATAATAAAATAGAGACTTGGGAAAATCTACTTCATAGGGGTTGGAGCGGACCAAGAAGGTGTATTCTGTGTAAAAAGGAGACGGAGGATTGTACTCATCTGTTCATAATCTGTTCATTTACAAGGGCAGTATGGGAAACTTTAAAGCGACATACAAAAGGTGTTCATTGTTGGAGTGGGAATAATCTATGTGAGTGTTTTTCTTATTGGACAGAGACAAAATCAAGTAACCCGAGTCTGGCGTCTTTAGCTTGTTCGAACATATGGATTGCCAGGAATGAGGCCATTTTCGAGGAAAAGGTGCCTTCTGTCACAAATGTCGCTATTAAAACTTTGAGCAACTATCACAAGCCCGATATAAAGCATCAAAAAATTTGTGCTGTTACATGCATGAGCTTCGATACTATTGACTATCCTGTAGCCTTTTTTGATGGAGCAGCCTAGGGGGATGGAAAATGTTGTGGAGCGGGTGGGATTATAAAATTCTCGGTATCATTGACATATAAGTGGTATATGAATTGTGGTCAAGGTACAAATACAAAGGCAAAGTTAATGGGAGCTTGGCTAACTTTACATATAACAAAGTATCTTAACCTTGAGAAGCTTCAGGTTTATTGTGATTCCTTGGTTATTATCAACTGGTTAAGTAAAAAAGGAAATCTCAGAGTTTGTGCTTTGGAAGGCTGGAAAAGGAGAATCACCATATTAAAGGAAAAGTTTATTGATATAAATTTCTATCATTTTCTTCGTGAGTTCAACAGAGCCGCAAATGATCAATCTAAAAAAGCACTTTCTGAACCTGAAGGAAATATGGTGATCCATAAATGGATTGATGGAAGAGAGATTTCTTCAAACATCAACCATATTTACTGATGGAGGTTTCTACCTTGTGTTTCTTCTTGATACTCTTTTTTTTTTTGGATGATTTCTCAGAGTCTCTGTATAGTTTTTGGTTCTTTACTCTTTTGGATATTAGTATTGGATGTAATAACTCTTTTTGAGTCCTGAGTTTGAACAATATCTTTTTTGTCAGTTCTAGAGATTGTATTTCTCTTGCCATTTGAACAGTATCTTTGGGATTATCGTTGATCATAATTTTGAGCTATTTCATATAGCGACTGGTGGAGCGAATATAAAAAATTATATTCTATAATATAATTGTGTTAATTTTCTTTCTAGAAAAAAGCTCTTTCACTATTTTATAGTCCATACGTTTTTGTTTTTTTGTTATATATATATATATATATATATATATATATTTACAATCATAATTATGTTAACATTTATGCTGAGTAGGTAAACCATGAGAGTATATTGGATTGGTAATAAATGAGAGAACAAAAGGAATCAAAATGATGATATGCATAGAAATCTCACGTGATTTTAAAGAATTTACTTTTTCAAATATATTGTCCATATAAAATCCACAAACAAAACTAAAACATTAAAAATTTAGACAATTCAACATTAAAAGTTAGGACAATTCTTTTCTTTTGCTGCATAACATTTTCTAAGCAACTCATGTGTTTAATACTTGGAAATCCTTCCAACAAAGTCGATTTAATGCTTTTTAGATGGGCCTTGCAGTTCGTATATTTACAACCTAGTTTTATAAGAATGGCTAGTTTGTATTCCAATAATCAATGGTTATATAAGAATGGTTAGTTTATATTTGATTACATCAAAACCCAAAGTTCCTTTTCCTGAGCATAACACATGGCTGAGCATAGCAAAGATGTGTAACAATATTCGTAATATGGCACAAAAATTGTCAAACTTTTGGTGGAAAGAAATGCAGTGAAGTTTCCATCTAAAAGATATTCTTTAAATTTTGCTCATTCTTTTCCTTTAATTGGTTTTGCTCTCTTGTCACCTTCATCTATGTTTTTAAAGAGAAATTCACCTTCATCCATGTTTTTAAAGAGAAATTTATGAGAAATGCTTATGTTGTTGTAAGAGAGAACACATTGTTTTTTAATGTACAAAGGGTTAGTGCAGGAAAATGGGTTACACATACTAATTTGTGTCTTTTATGAGCTATACAAGAGCCAATAATTGAAAAAAAATGTTATTAATTATTTTGGCTATAAAATTATGTTGGTTACACCACTATTTCAGGGCTCCCAAATATAAATTAGTGCCTTAAACCCTTCTTTTTATAATTATTAACCTAGAAAATGAATGGTTTTTCAAGAGAGTGCATGTGTAGTAGGGTAATGATTGAGCATGAGATAAGGACTGGTTAAGTAGGTGTCCGATATGCTAATTGAGTGTTGGTTGAGATACAAAGAGGAATCTGTAATGAGAGATCCATAGTGGGTGTTTCTTCAAGATGAGGCCTACAACACTATAACACTATAGTGGGTTAAATTTGAGAGAGAATTCTTGTAGGTAGAAGATGCCCTTGCTATTTATTAACCTAGCTAGGGATTGGTATCAATTATTGATACCTATGACTGGGTGGAGAATCACTCCTATGTAGTGGGATTCCATGTGCACTTCATTATAAAGATAAGTATTATTATCTCTATTATGATGTTGTTACCTCTCTTTTATAATTTTGTATTTGAATTATTTGGATTTTGTTATTTAATTATTGAAATTATACATTAAATGTTTATGTTGAGATAGAGAAATTAGTAACAATTACGTGTATGGAATTTTATGATTGAAGGGTGCAAACTACATTTATAATTATATGTAAAGAATAGGAATGTTGTATAAACTCAAATGATGGAATGAGAATTATGTTTATACAATTTATTTTTTCATATAGTTGCATTAGAAATCCATTGGGTGTTGTTTGAAGCCCTAGTTTGAATTCACTCTAATTGTATGCAACATATTTTAGAATTTGGTGAAGTCAGTGTTTGATGGCCAACTTGGACAATATGGACAGGTTTTCCACAAAATGGTATCATATCATAGTTTAAACATCAAGGCTTTTAGGCTGACTATAACATAACACAATTTCAAAACATGCAAGGAAAATGTTAGTGTAATCCAAATGGACATATTTTAATCGTGGATTAGTGCCTAGAAAAATTAGATATTTTCATCATTATAACATTGGGAGAATGTATTTGACAAAACCGAGTGAACACTGAGTGGGTTTAAGCATCAAATCATGGGGAAATGTGTTTGTATTTCACACACATATAAAGAGTTCAAAGCCTAATGAGCGCAAATGATAAACTAAAAAAAAATGGATTATCATGCTATTAGGCTATGTGTGTTGGGATTTGGGTACCTTGGAAAGTGGTCCCCTTGTGTTTGTGAGTCTCTAAACACAAAGGGGGAGACTATTACCCTTATTAATTTACTTTATGTTCTAATTTCACGTTGATTTAGGAGTTTAAGTCAAAAGTGAAATATGTCACTTAAGTTATTAAAGTGACATTTAATTCACTTTGTGGGTGAGTTAAAGGACATGAGGAAAACTAAGGAAAGTGGGTTTCCTAAGTGCTATTTCTGGATTAAATCTCACCCATTGATTAGACATGGCTAGATTGGATCTAGGCCATTGATCTCTTAGGGTTTGGCCAAAGAGAGGCTAAAGGAGGGAAAAGGGTAAGGATACGATTCATTCTTTAGTTGAGAGATTTGAGAGGAGAGGAGGAGAAGTAAGAAGCTCTTGGGCACATTTCTCGAGGAGGAGAGGGTGCATGAGGTCAAGGGTTTAGGAGAAGCCATACATTGGGTGCTAGCTTGCATGGAGAGTCTACCATGGAGGCTTGGGAAACATCTTGTGTAGGGTGCATTCTTGAAGAGGAGGGGCACATTAGCTTGTGGAGGGACACACTTTGAGAGAGAGGCGCATCAAGATAGAGGAGAGGCGCACCTTGAGGAGGAGACTCATTCACCATGGAGAGGCACACTCTATAGGAGTAGATGGTGCAAGGGTGAAGGAGGGCGCACACCATTTGTGGGTTTTTTCTAGAGGAGGGGTACACTTAGGCTTAGTGCACACCAAGCCTTGGAGGGAAGTACTCTTGTGAGGAGGGAGAAAGACCAAGGGTAAAGCAAAGGAAAATGAAAAGTTTCATGGTTTAAGCAAAGGCAAAGGCAAGGCAAGAGACAAGGAATTAGGGCCAAGAGTTAGCAAAGGAAGAAGGGTGCACCAAGGAAAAGGGCACCTTGCTTCAATGGGATAGCACACACATCTTCAAGGGACTCCAAAGAATCCGAGAGTGGTTTATATTGTACCAGGTTCACTTGCATATGTTTTCATTGTTGTACATTTTGATTTGAGATCTTCTATATACATATATATCCAAACTGGTTTTACCCCGAGGGGTTTTATCCAGGGTCATGTTGACCAAAAATACCTGTGTCCATTTTCATGCATGCTTAGATGTGTAGATCAACATTTTAGAGTTATAAATATCTAGAGGAGTGTTATTTGTTTTGAGTATATTGCATGTGCTAACATTGGGTTATGAAAACACTTGCAAGGGCATCTCAAAAGAGCACTTAACCATACAAAATAATGAGTAGAAAGTACTTGACTGTTTATTGTCCTAAAACAACATCAACAGACAGTTTTGGAGTTTTAACTTAGAGAAAAATTTCAGGTCAAAGACAGACCTGTTTTGGTAGCCTCATAGTACCTCAGTTTTCTTCATGGTATCAGAGCCTTGGTGGTGAACACTTGTTGATTTCTAGAGAATGAATTTGGTATTTTCTTGACAACTTGTTGGAGGATTTTTTGGAAAGTTTGTAGGACTGTCTTGGAAATTTGTGAACAACCTCTTATCACACCTGTGTGGAAAAGAGTGAGGCTGAGTTGGGCAACCTCTTTTCACACCTATGTTTTCAGGAGTGAGGTTGTAGTTGGACAACCTCTTTTCACACCCTTGTTGACAGGAGCGAGGATATAGTCTTATGCAATTTTAAAATCTTCGTGAGTTTCAATGGACAACCATGTCGGTGTCCCATATGCAGGAAGAGGATAGGCTAGATGGAGCTAGAAACAGGTCCCCTTGGAAGACCAGGATCATATTCTTCTTGGAGGATCTTGAACTATGGGATATAGTTCAAGCTCCCGCGGTGATTCCTCCTGCACCTGCTCCTTCACCATTGTTGGGTGTAGATCTCAGGAAGAAGAACACCAAGGCGAAGAGGACCCTTTGTGATGCGGTGAGAGATCACATAATACCCCACTTTAATGGGAAGGAATATGCCTTTGAGACATGGGCCTCGTTGTGCAAGCTGTACTAGAGTCCCAATCAAAACTGGAAGATGGTTCTGCAGGACAAGCTCAGGAGCATTCAAATGCTCGATTAAGAGTCGGTCACATCGTTCCTTCGTAGATTTACACAAGTTAGAGATGATTTGGCCGAAGTCGAGGATATTGTAGATCTTGATTTCTTGGTGAGGACAACTTTGAAAATATTTTCCAAACCTTGGGGTTCATTTGTACGAGGCATTGTATCCTGAGAGGTCATGCCTACTTGGGAGAGACTTTGGGACGACTTCGTACATGAGGAGTTGAGATGCAGCTCATGATCTTCAGGACAAAAACGTATTTCAGAGGGTGATGAGGATCTTTATCTTTGGACAAAGGGCAAGAAGAAGACCAACAAGGGTGGTGCTAGAGAGGGTCCCAAGGGAGCGGCCAAACCACAACAGAGTGGCAGTGGGTGAGAGAGAGACATAAGAACAGTGAGATGATTTTCTTGTGGAGAGATGGGGCACTATGTTGGACAATGTCCCAAGAATAAGAAGAAGCAACATGATGGTACGTCAACGACAACAGAGGAGCATGAGTTCATTGCTCAGTTTGAGAGGGAGTGTGATTTTGTCAGTTTATACACCATCCAACGGTAGGTGGGAAGACAAAGTTGAGGAGGACCCACTCACTCAAAGTATTGATTCATAGGGAGATCAACCTCATCTTTCGAGGACACCATCTTCAGGGGTGACTGGTCCACTTACGATAGCTTCAGTTTCAGAGTTTCCGAGCAGACAGTTAGTTGGTGCAGAGGCTTAAGAGAAACACAGATTGATGAGTGTGAGCAGGGCGCTAGAGAGGCTTGAGCCTCACTTGGATATGGAGACGAGCATATTAGGTTCAGGTTCCAATTCATGTGGAAGTCACTTGGTGAGAGGCCAAGTTGAGGATCTTGGGGAGATGCCAAGATTTAGATACTCTTGGTGAGATGCCAAGAGAGATACTCTTGGTGAGATGCCAATATATGTGACTCTTGGTGAGATGCCAAGAGTAGTGACCCTTGGTGAGATGCCAGGAGGTAGAAATCCTTCGTGAGATGCTATTGGGTTGAGAAAAAAGTATAAATATTCTCCTTGTTACTTTGGTTTGTGATATACTCTTTGTTGACTTTTCTATTAATTTGAAGTAATTAGGGAAGAAAACGGTTAAAAATCTCTTAGGAAATAATATTAAATGATATTAGATATTTTCTGAACTTTGGTTTGAATTGTTTTGATTTTATGTAGAAATAGACAATTGTTGTTAACTAAAGATAATTAAGAAGATCATGAAGATGCACAAATCATTGAAGATCGAAGAAATCAGGCACAAAACGGTTCAAAGGAAGATTGAATTTTTATCTTGCAATCTTCATAAATAGTAAAAGCAATCATGAGGATCTCTCGATCCTTGGGATAACTTAATTTACTTATCTCATTGCAATATATAAAGAATAGTGAACGATAGGGAGATAACCAAGAATTCAAATCTCTTAATTGTTGACACTTTGTACAACAATCCCATTGTAAATGACTTATCAATTATGGAATTAATGAAAGCTTCAAGCGTTTTGATCATTTCTGCGTACTGAGTTTTTTGTTGCAGTATCTTCTGAAGACCGTGGGCCTAGTCGACATGAGCCACTGTCTCATCTGTAATCTTATCAATTCTTTTATAGTTCTGTGATCTGATATTCCTTTCAACAGTTAAGATAGACTTGTTACCATGTTGATTCTTTTATAAACTGGTCATGTTGTTCCATTTGTAGAGAGTAGATATTCCATTTGGAGAGGAACGATTGTTGTTCCATTCCCATTTGCTGTCAATTTATCGCTTGTGAATTCCTTTCATTTAAATTCACATTTGTTGTTCTTTTCGCATTTGTTGTTCCTTTCGTTTAATTCAGAATTGTTGTTCCTTCTTAAATATTCAGTAGATCGTTGTTCCTTTCCAACAGATTAATTAATCATTGAGAGATTGATTCATTAGGTGTTTTCGTAGACTAAATTGTTGTTTCTTAGGTAGATGAATGAATTCAGTAAATTGATTGATGCTTTGATTCATGGTGTGTTATTGTTCATAATATATTTATGTGGATTGAGTTATTAGTTTCAGAGTTTGTAGTTAATGCGTGAAGAACTTGATTATTGCAGTAATTTAGATAGACTCAGATTTGATGTAGCTGAACTATCTACACGATTTAAACCCCTACAATTATCTGCATAGACTTTGCTGACAATCTTGAAAGAAAAGATGAATCCTCGGTTAATAAAATTAAAGTCAGACTAAGGTTTTTTTTGGGACATCTTTAGAGCCCAAGAGATGCCAAAGTTGAGATCTTTGGTGTGATGCCAAGATCTAGGTGAACTTGGATAGGTGGAGATGCACTTCCATCTATAGATCACGTAGGTCGAGCAGATCTATGTCAGAGACCACTTTTGATGATCAGGGTACAACCATACTCGCCGAGTGTTTTCCAGTAGGAAACCATGTGCACTGCAAGGATGAGATTGGGGGTGAATGACACTTTCCTCGGTAAGAGGGAGTGTTGAGATTTGGGTACCTTGGAAAGTGGTCCCCTTGTGTTTGTGAGTATCTAAACACAAAGGGGGAGACTATTACCCTTATTACTTTACTTTATGTTCTAATTTCATGTTGCTAAGGAGTTTAAGTCAAAAGTGAAATACGTCACTTAAGTTATTAAAGTGACATTTAATTCACTTTGTGGGTGAGTTAAAAGACATGAGGAAAACTAAGGAAAGTGGGTTTCCTAAGTGAGATTTTTGTATTAAATCTCACCCATTGATTAGACATGGCTAGATTGAATCTAGGCCATTGATATCTTAGGGTTTGGCCAAAGAGAGGCTAAAGGAGGGAAAAGGGTAAGGATGACATTCATTCTTCAGTTGAGAGATTTGAGAGGAGAGGAGGAGAAGTGAGAATCTCTTTGGCACATTTCTTGAGGAGGAGAGGGTGCATGAGGTAAAGGGTTGAGGAGAATCCATAGCTTGGGTGCTAGCTTGCATGGAGAGTCTACCATGGAGGCTTGGGAAACATCTTGTGTACGGGCAGATTCTTGAAGAGGAGGGGAGAATTAGATTTTGGAGGGGCGCACTTTGAGAGAGAGAGGCAAATCAATATAGAGGAGAGGCACACCTTGCGGAGGAGACTCATTCACCATGGATATGCGCACTCTAGAGGAGTAAAGGGTGCAAGGGTGAAGGAGGGTGCACACAATTTGTGGGTTTTTGCTAGAGGAGGGGCACACTTAGCTTTAGTGCGCACCAAGTCTTGGAGGGAAGAACTCTTGTGAGGAGGGTGAAAGACCAAGGGAAAAGAAAAGGCAAAGGAAAAGGTTCAAGGTTCAAGCAAAGGAAAAGGAAAGGAAAGAGACAAGTAAAGAGGGCCAAGGGTTAGCAAAGGATGAAGGGCACACCAAGGAAAAGGGCTCTTTGCTTGAATAAGCTAGCAGACACATCTTCAAAGGAATCCAAAGCATATGAGAGTGGGTTCTATTGTACTAGGTTCACTTGTATATGTTTTCCTTGTTGTACATTTTTCTTTGAGATCTTCTATATACATCTAGCGCCAAACTGGTTTTCCTCGGGAGGGGGGGGGGTGGTTTATCCAAGGTCATGTTGACTAAAAATACCTATGTCCATTTTCATGCATGCTTAGACATGTAGATCAACATTTTAGATTTGTAAATATCTAGAGGAGTGTTATTTGTTTTGAGTATATTTCATGTGATAACATTGGGTTACGAAAAAACTTGCAAGGAAACCTCAAAAGAGCACTTAACTATAAAAAAATTATGAGCAGAAAGTACTTGACTGTTTGTTGTCCCAAAACAACAACAAAGGTCAGTTTTGGAGTTTGAACTTAGAGCCAAATTTCTGGTCAAAGAAATACCTGTTTTGGCAACCTCATAGTACCTCAATTTTCTTCAATGTGAACACTTGAATTTTGGCATAACATACTTGAACCAACTAAATTTGATACTTATATTGTTTTAATTATCATGCCATTTAATATCAACCTATGTGAGCACTTGAGTTTTTTCCCAACATATTTGACCCAAATGATTTTGATAATTAATTCTTTTATGATAGGAGTATTAGGGTATCATGTTATGTGAACACTAAAGTTTATCCCCAACAAAATTGACCTAACTAAATTTGATACTTAGAAAAAAATGGATTATTGTGCATAACAGGGTATTGCGCTGTATGAAAAATTAATAATTGGCTTGATAGACTTGACTTGACTAACGTTGATACTTAATTTTATTATTATTAGATAGAGTAGTGATGATGTACAACCATAAACTAGGGTCCCATGTATGGGTGTTGACCAAAATGATGAAGTAGTCCAAAAACCCAAGGTCCCATGTACTAGTATTAACCCCAATGCTGAAGAAGTCCAAGAAGCTTGTCCATGAACAAGGGTCCCAAGTACAAGTACTACCCTCAATACAAAGTAGTCCAAGAATCTCATCCACAAAGCTAGGTCCCATGTCCAAGGACTCATGCAGAATCCCAACTAATGACACCTACGATTGAAAAATGGTTGATTACTATGCTCCAAATTCCCACCATAATCATGTGGATCCAAATAAATAGAACCCTCCATATCCAGAAGATCATCCATATAGTTGCAAAAGTTTGATTGTGTATTTTGAAGGAACTACACCACTAGAGAGTTATGCAAACTAAA
Source organism: Picea engelmannii (assembly GCA_009831015.1). NCBI lineage: Eukaryota > Viridiplantae > Streptophyta > Pinopsida > Pinales > Pinaceae > Picea > Picea engelmannii. The sequence continues at coordinate 61,646 of ML801381.1, forward strand.
AATTGGCAATCATAATAAACTCTTGACTTCCCTTATTAATGTTCTCTTCATATGGTGGGGTAGAGTCATCAAAGAAAAGTTGTAAGTAGTAGTCTTCCTAGAAATGACAATTATCCATATACCAGACATCACAAACCTCCTCTAAATCATACCGAGGATGTAAGCCTCTAGTATAATATTCATTAATTGCATGATATGTATTCCCAATGATACAACTATCCTTAAATTTTTGAGTAATTAACTTAACCTCCATAACATGTTCCAATTTTGCCTAAATATCCTACCTCAACATAAAAAAATTTACTATCAAAATGAACTTTCAATTAACCAATAATATTCAAGATGATGATGCCAACCATAAGGGTAAATATTTTTGGAGGGAAAGGAATAAAACTATTTTCTTTTCCAAATCCATTTTTGCAGGTTTTTGTGTAGAATATGAAGAAACAAATTGCAAATTTCAGTTCCTCTAAAAAAAATCCCAATTTAAAAAAAAAAAAATGTTCAAATCAACGTCTAAGACGTGAAGATATTACTGATTTAAAACAACTATTCTATGGTTTTATAGGTGATGGATATGAGTATCACAAAGCATATATCTTTTGTTGGAGTGCCCAAATTGCAACCAAACTAGTGTCAATTGATGTAGAGTGGTCTTGGCATTTCAAAATTGGGGTCGTAATAGAAATTCAAAGTTGTATAATGGAAGTTATACATGTTTCAAGTTGGGGCATAGAAATCCACATGGGAAATTATTGCCACATGAATATATCTCTATTTATGAACCCAACTACAATAGGACCAATTCCATTAGACATAGAGTGGTTGTGTCATTTCCACAGGTCATAATTTCAATTTTGATTAGTATTAAGGAGGTTAGGGCTATTTAAAATTTGTCACCTCAACACTCTAATGGAACCCAAGAATTGCAATGTTGAGAAACATGAGATGGGAGGAAGCATTAGGGGAAATTTGAGGTCTAAAATGGACCTCCTAAGGAAAATGACAGAATAATAATTAAAATAATAAATTAAGAGTTGTGATTTTTCAAAGGGAAAGAAAGAAAACTACTTGTTTAATTGTATTTTCGACTTATCTCCTTATAGGTTTACTCAAATTTCAAGTGTAGGCACTAATTGTATGCAAAATTTTAATTCTACACCCAATGAGTTCCTACACTTGAAATTTGAGTAAACCTATAAGGAGATAAGTCGAAAATACAATTAAAAAAGTAGTTTTCTTTCTTTCCCTTTGAAAATTCACAACTCTTAGTTTATTATTTTAATTATTATTCTATCATTTTCCTTAAGAGGTCCATTTAAGACCTCAAATTTCCCCTAATGCTTCCTCCCATCTCATGTTTCTCAACATTGTCATTCTTAGGTTCCATTAGAGTGTTGAGGTGACAAATTTTAAATATCCCTAACCTCCTTAATACTAATCAAAATTGAAATTATGACCTATGGAAATGGCACAACCACTCTATGTCTAATGACATTGGTACTATTGTAATTGGGTTCATAAATAGAGNGAGTGCCCAAATTGCAACCAAACTAGTGTCAATTGATGTAGAGTGGTCTTGGCATTTCAAAATTGGGGTCGTAATAGAAATTCAAAGTTGTATAATGGAAGTTATACATGTTTCAAGTTGGGGCATAGAAATCCACATGGGAAATTATTGCCACATGAATATATCTCTATTTATGAACCCAACTACAATAGGACCAATTCCATTAGACATAGAGTGGTTGTGTCATTTCCACAGGTCATAATTTCAATTTTGATTAGTATTAAGGAGGTTAGGGCTATTTAAAATTTGTCACCTCAACACTCTAATGGAACCCAAGAATTGCAATGTTGAGAAACATGAGATGGGAGGAAGCATTAGGGGAAATTTGAGGTCTAAAATGGACCTCCTAAGGAAAATGACAGAATAATAATTAAAATAATAAATTAAGAGTTGTGATTTTTCAAAGGGAAAGAAAGAAAACTACTTGTTTAATTGTATTTTCGACTTATCTCCTTATAGGTTTACTCAAATTTCAAGTGTAGGCACTAATTGTATGCAAAATTTTAATTCTACACCCAATGAGTTCCTACACTTGAAATTTGAGTAAACCTATAAGGAGATAAGTCGAAAATACAATTAAAAAAGTAGTTTTCTTTCTTTCCCTTTGAAAATTCACAACTCTTAGTTTATTATTTTAATTATTATTCTATCATTTTCCTTAAGAGGTCCATTTAAGACCTCAAATTTCCCCTAATGCTTCCTCCCATCTCATGTTTCTCAACATTGTCATTCTTAGGTTCCATTAGAGTGTTGAGGTGACAAATTTTAAATATCCCTAACCTCCTTAATACTAATCAAAATTGAAATTATGACCTATGGAAATGGCACAACCACTCTATGTCTAATGACATTGGTACTATTGTAATTGGGTTCATAAATAGAGAGATAGTCATGTGGCAATAATTTTCCATGTGGATTTTTATGCCCCAACTTGAAACATGTATAACTTCCATGATACAACTTTGAATTTCTATTATGACCCCAATTTTGAAATGTCATAACCACCCTACATCAATCGACACTAGTATGGTTGCAATGCGGGCACTCTAACAAAATATATATGCTTTGTAATACTAATATCCATCACCTAAAAAACCCTAGAATAGTTGTTTTAAATCAACAGTATCTTGACGTCTTAAATGTTGATTTGAACATTTTTTTTTTGAAATTGGGTATTTTTATGAGAGGAACTAAAATTTGCAATTTGTTTCTTCATATTCTACACAAAAACCTAAAAGATGGATTTGAGTGATGTGGCCCTATTTTTCCCTTTAAAATCTAAAAAATGAAAAAAGGAAAGGCAAATTCTTGAATATTTTTCCTAAGAAAGAGCTCTAATACCACTTGTTATGACCCTTAACCCTTAAATTGAATCAAAAACAATATATCATTATTGAGAAACAATTTTATTCAATCCAAAACCTTTAAGGCAAGGAAACACTGTACAATAATCTTTTTTTGGAAGGTTCAACTCATGTTAGGCTCACATATTCGATGGGACAACCTCCCAATGAGCTAATCTCCAACACAATATATTCCAGTACATGATTCATAAGGAGGATTCCATCCTTATTTATAGCTAGCTAGAAAACCTTAATCATAACCACATGCTAACTACCTAGTGGGTCTTCTTTAATGATGCCACATTACATTTATTCAATGTTAACTACCTAGTGGGCCTTATTTAATAATAATAAATATAGTGGGTCTTGTACATGTTAAGTACCTGAATAGATCTAGAAATATAATCACCACAAATACTGAATACACAATATATCCACAAAGCAAGATAGAAGAAACGACACAATATTATTATCAAACCCTTGAGGTAGGGCAACACCGTACAATGGATCCTATTATGGAAGGGATCCTCTCCTGTTCACTTGCCTCTTCGAGGGGGCAACCTCATATTGAGCTTCAGCTCCAAATACAATAATTCTCTTCATATCTCATTACATTGCTTGAACCCCTTTATAT
>ML801381.1:121722-133693 GCA_009831015.1 Picea engelmannii
ATTGTTATCACAGTTCATCAAGTACAAAAGTGGATCATGTTCCGAAAAAGGCTTTTAGCCTCAATTGTCCTCTATTGGGACCAATAATACAAAAATATACATGATCTCTCAATCATGGTCCCGAGGGCCCTTCCCTTCCCTGAACATGTCTGTCATAACTGTTGTAGGGTAAATGAACCCTACAGGAGTTACCTCCCTTAGGCTCTTCCTATACCTAAGACATAATAGAGATGTAAACGACAGATTTTCCTAGATCTGATTCATACACGAAAATGATATACAAGTTGATGGAATGGAAGGCTTAGCCGGTGATTCAACGGTTGTCCCTACACACTCCTTAGCTCTTAGCTTCCACAAATATTCCCTTTGTTCTTACCATCATGGATCTGCACACATGGAGACACATAAACCTTTCACAAGATCAAACCGATCATGTATAAATTAATGATAGATCTAATAATGTATGATAACACATGAAAACATTAATTCTCCACAAGGAAATATAATAATTACATACACATCCAGGTAGAGGGAAATATTTCTTACATATTCTACAAATGGATTACACCTTACAAAGAAGTTGATGCAGTCCTTTCCCAAGTTCCTTGCCCAAACTCTGTAATCAAACTGTCATAATAATTTGCTTTCACCTTTCTCCTCCCTTTTCCCATGAGAGACCCCCATTATTTATAGGATAGTAGAGATAATATCAAATGGTAATTTGTTTAATATCTCCATGCCCAAGATTAAAATATTCTTGAGTTCAAACCATGAAGAATCAGGGGGTTTAATCTCATCTCAAGAAACCAATCCTAAATAGGGAGTAACAGACCTAGTCGAACCCTGCATTCTTACAAGGAGCGATTGACCACCCTTTGAAAGAGGGAAAGGAGAGACCACAAATTTTTGATCACGGGTTGTAAAGGGACAACCAATGATGAGGCAAAAAAGGACTACAGGCTCAAGGGAAAAATGGTATAATTTAATTTTTCAGACTGCTAACCTCTGGATGATGCCCATTAGGTGATCATGTGGAAAATAAATATATAAAAAATTCCCCCTAAAGTGTGAGGTCAGAAGAGGTGTCTAATATTTGAAATAATTTACAAACAAAATCATAGAGTGTTGGGAGAAGAAACCTGGAAAGAAACCATCATCATTCCTGCATAATAATAACATCCCCGAGGGGGGCATACCCATGCTCGGTAATAAAAACTAAGCATAGCCACCAAAATAGTATACTTCGGATCCATGCATGATGCAAAAAATTAGATCATGTCCATGAAATAATACACTATGGATCCATGTCACAAGTGAAAGCATAGCGACGACCAACTACAAATGTGGATCTAAGTCACAGTATACAAATTAGTGAGATGACTCGATGCTTGAGCGGTCTCTGAAGTACTCATGAATGACTCCATCAAAAATTGGGAGGGAATGCCATCAAATAATGTTGTGGTCCAAACCCAAGGTCTTCATCCCAAATCCCAATTATGTGAATCTACAACATGCGAATAAATGAGTCGAGGTCGAGCATGGTAGAAACCGTCTAATTACCAGTCATTGATGTATATCATTAACAGATGCGAGAGAACTCACTGATGATGACGATGGACCCCAAGATACCTATTACAATATAGTGAGTGTGAATAAATGAGTTGAAGTTGAACACTCGTAGATTCATTCAACATGAGTAAATGATGTAAAGCCATTTCTGAAATGCAAGGGAATTTTCCAATGATGTCTGCAAATCCCAGGGTACTAACTGGTTTCTATATTTCAATACTGGATAATTATATGGAGTCGGTGGGATGAAATCCATGAAGGAGGGCCTTGATGTATCCCCCATCAATCGAAATGAAAAATGTAAAGGTATATGGTGTGAAGAGTGTAATGGTCGAGCACAAATGAATAGGATAAAGGAATGAAAATGGCCGACATAGGATAAATTCCCTTGAACAAAACAACACGGCAAATAACTTTACTTGGTAGGATTGAATCGATAAGGACCAAAACACGCACCATGGATGACTAGAAGAGTAACTTTTCTGCGGAGTTGAGAACTCATGGAGATGGTAATGACTGAGAGACAATGGATAACCCAACTGTTGTACATGGATGCAAAATAGATGCATTTTTTCAAGGGAGAATCGATGGATGACTGCCATTTGTGAAGATGACTAAATAGAACCCCCCCCCCACTCTTTTTTCTTCTTTCATGTTTAAACTAGCGCGAAAAATATATAAAAGTATGCTCAATATTCTCACCCGTGGATTTAATTCTCGAGCCCGAGGCGGAGAATGGTGCTTCATGGTATTTTCAATATTTAAGGAGTCGAGAAAGATCTGAAAGAAAACTCCATATACAATATCATGGATTTAACGAGCCCAAGAAAGTAAACGCTCATTTCTCATTTCATGTTTAGAGAGTCTGAAAAGACAAAAAAGACTCCAAGGGTATTCTTTTTCATAAATTTAGTCTCCCGAGCCCGAAAAAGGATAAAACAATACAAGGGAGAACTCTTCTAGCAAATGTTGACTAGAGTATTACTATTTCATAATTAGTCCATCCAATCAGAAAAAGGGTTAAACTTACACCGAATAGACATCCTTTCAAATCATTTTAACGAGTTTGAAAGGAAACAAGCTCACTCAACAATCTTTTCATGTTTAGAGAGTCTGAAAAGAGCTTAAAGGAGACTCCAAAGAGTTCATTTTTCATATAGTTTTTACGAGCCTGAAAAAGTGATAAAAGTATACTCAATAACTTATTCTCATGTATTTATGAGCATGAGAAAGAACAAAGACTAAGCTCATGGTCATATGTTTCTTTTTTTTAACGAGATTGCAATAGAGAATGAAATTGTGCTCAGAGCATTTGCTTCATTTTAAAATGAGCTTGAAACAGAGAATGAAACTGTGCTCAAGGTGTTCGTTTCATTTTTACATGAGCTTGAAACTGTGCTCAGAATGATACCCATTAGCGACTTTTCTTCCCAACATGATGTCTAGAGGTTGGTACTTTTCCCCCAGCATGATCGGTAGAAGCTAGTGGCTTAACTACAACATGATGTCCAAAGGCTGGAGACATGTTGTCTATTGTAGGGTAAATGAAACCTGCAGAAGTTACCTCCATTAGGCTCTTCCTAGACCTAAGACAGAATAGAGATGTAGACGACATATTTTCCTAGATCTAATTCATACATGAAAATGATCTACAAGTTGATGGAATGGAAGGCTTACCCTACGATCCGACGGTTGTCCCTGCACACTCGTTAGCTGGAAGATTCCCTTCGCTCTTACCAACATGGATATACACACATGGAGACACATAAACCTTTCACAAGATCAAACTGACCATGTATAAATTAATGATAGATCTAATAATATATCATAACACATGAAAATATTAATTCTCCACAAGGAAATATAGCAATTACATACACATCCAAGTAGAGGGAAACATCTTGTACATCTTCTATTGATAAAAAATATGGATTACACCTTACAAATAAGTTGATGCAATTCTTTCCCAAGCTCTGCAATCAAACTGTCAATCAAATTGTCAAAATAATTTTTATTTCTCCTTTCTCCTCCCTTTTCCCATGAGAGAACCCCATTATTTATATGATAGTAGAGATAAGATCAAAGGGTAGTTTGGATAAGATATCCATGCCTAAGATGAAAATCTTCTCAAGGTCAAACCACGAAGAATCTGGGGGTTTAATCTCATCTCATGAAACCAATCCTAAATAGGAAGTAACAGGCTCAGTCACACCCTACATTCTTCCAGGGAGTGATCGATTGTCCTTTGAAAGAGGTCAAGGAGAAACCACAACTTTTTGGTCACGGGTTGTAAAGGGACAACCAACGACCAAACAAAAAGGATCTGTAGACTCAGGGGAAAAGTGGTATAATTTAATGTTTCAGACTGCTAACCTCTAGATGATTCCCATCAGGTGATCAGGTGGAAAATAACTATATACCAATAACAAAAAATGGCATTGGCTAGATGTCGAAAGAGCCGCACTCAATCCCGTAGTACTTCAACTACTTTCCATTGCATGTGCTCCGACAAATCTTCAAACTGTATCATTGGCACATGGTGCACCAATCTCTCAAGTTTTCTCTGGACATTATCTAACACTCATTCGACATATCCATGTGGTTGGCCATCATGACAATGTCGACCATGCAGAGGAAATCCATCAGGTTCCCTTGGTCCCACATCTACATGATGAGACAATCATATTGTTATCTTGATCCACACAAAAATATTTGCTTCTTTAATCATAAAAATATTAAAATGAAATAATTTAAGAAACAAAAATTTTATACCGATATCTCCATAGGCACTTCCAGAAGGAATAGGCATCTCTGGGTCATTGCGATAATCTATCCCTGCATAGGGATAATCTTGAATTGCAACCACTTGGCGCTCCCACCAAGCGAAAAATGCATCATCCTAAGGATCACCTAGGTGTCCTCCTGCCTGCCTGGGAAGTAACTCGGTCCACTGGTCCATTGCGCCATATCTCTCATAATGTGGATGGATGTCCACTTTTGGACTCATCATGGGTACTCTCCCAAAGAAAAAGAAGCACAAGAGGCTTCCAAAGTCGAAGTTCTTCATTTTCCCCTACTTTCACCTTGTAAACTAGGCCTTCATGCATGTCATAAGCATGGTACTTCATGTTAGGAAATGAGAAACACTTCCACACTAAACCTAGTAGAAGAGAGGAATAAATATTTAAATAAGAATGTAAATGACAAAGAAAACACACAATACACAAAGATTTTACCCAGGAACCAAAACAGAAAAACCACCATTCCTTGAACGTTCTACTCTCTTGTTGTATTAGTCATTCAAAATAAAAGGTTACATGCCTAACCTTGGTCTACACCTAAGACACAATCGACATCATACCTTCTTCTTTACATAAGAACAACCCTGTAGCCAATTTTTCTTACATCTGCATGAACAACAACCTATAAATTCTTGATTAGTGATTCTATGATTAGCTTTTACAACATTAAAACACACCTTCTTTATAGGATTTACAATAGGATAAACCTTAAATAAAAGGAACCCAAAGACAAATACAGATCCACGTAGATCATTGGCTACAAATCCTATGAATCTTGGGATTCTGTTACAGTCGAATACCAAGTCGTATTACCAGTTGTCTACCAATCAACGTTCATTCAGTCTTCAGTCGATTTCCACACTCCCACCTATCGACCTCTTTTCGGTTGACCTCTTTGATTTTTTGTTGATGTCTTTGAATTCAACTTTACCCGGTCGAACCACCTCAACCTTCGACTTCGACTGGACTTTCACTACAAAGAATATAACAACCCAACATTCTCTGATCTCTGATCTATGATCTCTCATTCACAGACCTAGGGAAACAATTCCCATCGCCTCTCTGCATTAAGAGAACTTCACAACACTCACATCCTTGGTCAAAGAGTTTTCTATTTTTTCCAACATGTCTACTTTCTCCAACAACACCTTTTTGATTTCCACCATGTCTCTCACGAAATGGTATTGTACATCAATGTGCTTGGTATTAGAATGGTAAACTAGGTTTTTTTCCAGGAATATTTCAATTTGACTATCACAACTTATCTTCATATCTTTCTTCTCAAATCTGATTCCTGAACATAACCTTTGCAGCCATACTACTTCTTTACCTCCATGAGTGGATACCATGTATTCAACTTCTATTGTTGACAAGGCTCCGACCGCTTGTCGCTTACTCATCTAACTGATTGCTCCACCGAACATTTTGAACACATATCCACTAGTCAACCTTTGTCGATTCAGATCTCCAATCTAGTTGGAGTCGACAAAGCCATGTACATTTAATTCACTTCTCACCTCCAGGTTTTCCTCGGTAGCATATTTCATAATATTTTGTGCCACACAAATACCTGAATAATCTCTTGACAACTATCTAGTGCTCCTTCCTAGGTGTCTACATGTATCTCCTCAACACTCCCACTCCATGGGAAATGTCTGGTCGAGTGTAGACCATCACATACATAGACTAACAACACTTGCATAGGGAACACATGCCATGTCCTCTATTTCCTCTTGTGTCCTTAAACATTGTTCAACAGTTAGCCTTGCTCCCATAGGAATTGTCACCTTCACAGGTTTGCAATCCTACATCTTGAAATGTTTCAAGACTGTTTCAATATACTTCTTCTGTTTCAACCATAGCTTTCTAGTTGCTCAATCTCTCTTGATCTCCATTCCCATAATGAAGTTTGTTGCATCGATATATTTCATGTCAAACTTGGAGGATAACTACTTCTTCAACTACTTTTTTGTATTCATGTTGTTTTCAATCAACAACATGTCATCGAGATACAATTCTACATATATGAAACACCCACCTTCTTCTTTGGAATATATGAAGTGATCAACTTTGCTTCTCACAAACCCCAAAATAAGGATGTATGTGTCTAACTTTTGGTACCACATCCTTGGTGATTGATTTAGACCATAAAGGGATGTTTTCATTTTACACACCAAATATTTCTTTCACTTTATTACAAATCCTTTAGGTTGTTTCATGTAGATTTCTTCTTCCAGGTTCCCATGTAGGAACATTGTCTTTACATCCTTCTGTTCTATTTCTAGATGAAATGTTGCAACCCGAGACATTAGTACTCTAATGAAATTTAATTTTTCATCAGGGGGGAAAATCTCACAAAAGTCGATTCCTTCGACTTGGGAATATCCTTTCACTACTAGTCGAGCTTTGAATTTCTCAATTTGACATGTTGTGTTCATCTTCTTCTTGAATACCCATTTTCTACCGACATGATTTCTTCCACTAGGTAATTCAACTAAGTCCCATGTCTCATTCTTATGCAAGGATTCCATCTTTTCGACCATGTCATCCTTCCAAAGTTTTCCCTCTGCTGAGTCGACTGCCTCCCCGACTGACTTGGGCTTATCGTTGGTGGAAGTTAACACAAATGCAAAACATAAGTCAGGGGGACTATACCTTCTGACTAGTTTTATTACTCATTCTAACCTCCTTATAACTGGGGTAAGTTGTTCCACCTCTTCTTCTGATTCATTCAACTCATCTGAATCATATTCTTCGTTCCTCAGTTCAAACCACACCTTCTCTGTATTATTCTTCGTTTAAATAATTTCTTCAGGATCAGACTTACTTCCGACTTCTCTGAATACCATATATTGACTGTACATTGTTTTCCTTGATGCAGGATCCCAGAGCTTATATCCTTTCATTCCTTTTTTGTGTCCAATGAAAATACACTTGACAACATTCTTGTCCAGCTTGCTCCTATTTTCCTTGGGAACATGCATAAATGCATCACAACCAAATACTTTGAGATGTGAGACCGAAGTATTTTTACCAGAACATACCTCTTATGGAGTTGTGTCGACTAGCACTGAAAAAGGAGACATATTCAATAGATACTTTGCAGTGTCGACTACCTCTGCCCATAAGTCTTGTGCAAGCCCAACACCACTAAGCATGCTCCTTGCCTTGTCCATCAATGTTGTGTTCATTCTCTCATCAACTCCATTTTTCTATGGGGTATATGGTGTGGTATTTTGGCATGCTATGCCACACTACTTGCAGAACTGATCAAATTCTTTTCCATGGAATTCACTATCATTGTTAGTTCTCAACACCTTAATCTTCTTATCTGTCTGGTTTTCTACAAGAGATTTAAACTCTTTGAATTTATCAAAAACCTCTTCTTTCTTTCTCAGGAAATATATCCATGTCTTCCTGGGAAAATCATATATGAAGGATACATAATACAGGGATCCACCAACTCTAGAACCCCCTTTTCCCTTGTTGCTCTAGATGGGAACCTCACCCGAATTTGTTTTCCATATATACAATGTTAACATAAGTCGACTTCTAAATTACATTTAGGAAAATCTTCGATCATACCTTTGTTATGCATATCTCGAAGTCCCTTTTCTCCAATATGTCCCATCCTCTCATGCCATATCATGGTCTGGTCGACTTTACGATGACTAGTCGGGTCAGTTTGAATCGACTTAGCCTGAGTCAAGTTGAGTCGATTTGAGGAACAAAAATGTTGTTGCATCTAGTCGAGTCGATACTCCCTAATAACTTGTATAGGGTTCCAATCTGAACTCCATTAATTAAGACCATCACACCTCTGACCATCTTACATGAATCCTTCTGAAATAGAGTGTGCACTCCTACATCACTAATCTTGCTGACATATATCAGGTTTTGTTTCTAAACTAGGAATGTGTAGCACACTTGGAAGGGTTCTACTCCTCCTATCCCATAGTATCAGTCGAACTCTTCCTTTCCAGACAATTTTGGTTGTCCAATCATCCCCCACGAACACATCTCCTCCTTCATATTGTTCATATTCGCAGAACCATTCTCTATGTGGTTTCAAATGATATGATTTTCCTGAGTCGATCAACCAAACATATTTATCTGACTGTGTACTAGTCGACGCCAGGTACACATTGCCTCCCTTATCTGGAGTTGTGTTTATCTCAGTCGATTGATTCTCATCGAATCCTGTACTGACTTCCATTTCCTTTGACTTCCAATCCCTTTTGTAGTGCCCAACTTTACCACATTTACAACATCTTCTCTTCTACTGAACATGGGATTTAGATCTACCCTTTGACTTATACTTTCTACCATATAATTTTCCTTTATCTCTGTCAATTGGTCGACCTCTAACCACTAATTCATCTTTGGTCAATCCTTCCATGTTCTTCCTTCTCATTTCTTCTGACAATAGAGATGCAACCATGTCTTCTAGCGTGAATGTGGTTGTATTACTCCCTATATCCATGACTAAGTTATCTCAGGATTATGGAAAATAACATAATAGGCTAACACATTTCTCCTCCTCGGTGACTTTAATATCCACAAAAGATAACTGACTTATAATGGTATTAAACAGATTTAAGTGCTCAGTCACCGAACTACCTTCACTCAACCTCAGAAGATACAATATATTTCTGAGAAACAACTTATTTACCATGTATTTTGACTGGTACAATCTTCCCAACTTGTCCCACAGTTTATTGACCGAATATTCACCTAACACATTCAACAGTACCGAATCTGCAAAACAAAGTCGAATCGTACTCCTTGCCCTTCTCTCGAGTTTCTCCCATTCTTCCGTTGACATACCCGTCAGAATGGTACCTAGACAAACTGCTTCCCATTGTTCTCGATCAGGGATGATTTTAAGGATGGAAATTTATTTTAAAATGTAGAAACCTTGGCGATCTTACTAATCCTTCATATGCCAACTATAAAAGATTGGCGGTATTTTTGTAAAAATATTCAAATTTCTAAGGATTTTATATAGTTTTTATAAAATTTTGGCGATTTTTAAGGTAAAATAATTTTATCCTATGGAATTTGGGCGAATCATTTTTAAAATAGTGAATCTCGTTTTTGGAAAAACCATGGAAAATTAGCCCATGAGAGAAATTTAGTCCCTAAAATCATCCCTGTTCTCGATCTACAAGGAGATATTCAATTTTAATATTCTAAAGCTCAAAATTATGGCTATTGAATTTTTTGATCTCTATTCTTGAGCTGCTTTCCATTCTTTAACACAATCTTAAAAGATTTCTGACTTATGAATCTTATTGAACCTAGGATTTAGCTAAGATACAAGTTTTTTAAACCAAGCTCCGATAGCACATGTTATGAAACCAAACTATGATACCACATGTTAGGAAATGAGATACACTTCCACACTAAACTTTGCAGAAGATAGGAAGATATATTTAAACAAGAATGTAAATGGCAAAGCAAACACACAGTATACAGTGATTTTACCCTGGAAACCCAAATGGGAAAACCAAAATTCCTTGAGCGTTCTGCTCTCTTGTTGTCTTATTCATTCAGAAGAAAAAAAGGTTGCATGTCTAACCTTGGTCTACACCTAAGATACATTCGACATCATATAACCTTCTTTCTTTGCACAAGAACAACCCTGTAGCCAATTCGACTTACATTTGCATGACCAACAACCTCTAAATTATTGATTAGCGATTCTACGATTAACTTTTACAACATTACAATTCACCTTCTTTATAGGATTTACAGTAGGAAAAACCATAAATAAAAGGTGCCCAAAGGCGGTTACATATCCACACAGATCATTTGCTGCAAATACCGTGAATCTCGAGATTATGTTACAATCGTCTACCAAGTCGGATTACCGATCAAATACTAGTTGGCCTTAATTTAGCATTCATATGGTTTTCACGCGCCTTCCTATTGACGTCTTCAACTTGTTGTTGATGTCTTCGACTTTGACTTTACCTGGTCGAACCACCTCGACCTTCGATTTGCTGTCGATTCCTTCAAATTCGACTGTCAATCTATCCACCTCGACTAGACTTTCATTGCAAAGAATATAACAACCCAACACTTTAATCATATAATATAGGCCTCAAGCATTCTCATGCATAATACGTCATCATCCTTGAAGCTTGATGTAATGAGGTAGATCCTGCAATTCAAGAAATCGTCAACATAATTATTTTTAGATCAAGATTCTCTATCTACCTTATCAAGAGTTGACTACAAACCTTCTCTATCTCGACTGAACAATATAAAGCAATGTATTCATTGATTGTTAAACCAATGGATCCTTTTCCCTTCAAGTTCACCACATCTCTTCAATGAGGCAACCTGGTAAGGAAGTATATATCCTTTGTCTCAATTCTTAGTGATTTCCCTCTAATCATAAAAGCATTTGCTTTAGGTTCCCAGTAAACAATTAGAGTTTCAAGCAATCTTCGTTGTGCCCTAATATTGGTGCAATGAAAAAATTTGTAAAGTTAGCATCGACAAAGGTCTTATTGAGCTTCTGGGTCATGCATGACCTCATTATAAACTTCTCCATGTTCTCTCTCACTCCATTCTATCACCATCTTGCAAACATGAAACATTTTCTGAGTTAAATCCATGAATTTTGGGTTTTGTGCAGACGTACACGACTGTCAGTTATGACAGTAGAGTATGTACATGACCTGTGTTGAATAAGATCGCATACATCTTCACACGATATTTAAAATCAATCCCACACTAAAAAAATAACCAAGATAAAAAAAACTCATAGATGAAATTAAAGAGGAGGAAGTAATCTCTTACCTGGTCCAAGCGGTGCTAGATTTTGAGCTTTGTGCACTCTGTACTGATGCTCATAAGGTTGAAGGGTAAAAAGGGCTTCCAATTCTCTCCAAATGCTAAAAAGTAAAATGATATGGTAAAAATGAGTTTTTCACCTATTTTAACCCATTTTTTTCCACTTTTTGTATAGTTTTTTACCACCCTTTTACATTTTTACACCGTTTAAACTAATGTAAGTATTTTGGAGATGTTTTTCTTGTGCAGTTATCTTAGAAGATACCTTTTCCCCATTTTTTTTTATATTTGGCAGCATTTTTCGACTTCTTCGGTAGGTATCGTGCCCTTTACTGACATATAGGGTAGGTTTCATTCCACCTGAATTATGTATTTATCTGTCTCGATCACATATTTTCCTTAGGATCAACCCCATTCATTGTGACATTATACATTCAAGCCCCTATAAAGGTGTCATTTACGGATGGTAGAGATTACCTTTTCATGGGTGCCCTAGCTAGCTCCTCACTAGTCATTTTGGCACCCATGGTGCAATTGTTCCGTAGGCTTGGAAGCCCTGTCTAGTCCCGACATGACTTTGCATTGAAGCTTCATATTTTCTTCTCATCTATTGCTCACCAATTACCTGCGGGGATTCCAAAATTTGTTTTTTTGAGTTGTATCTGCATTGCATATCAACCGCTTGCGCTTTTTGGGCCTAATGCCAACTTCATCTTGTAGTGATATAGCCAATTGTATATGCATTCTCAGAAAGTTACCAGCCTTGCAATACTATCCTTTGCAATTTGATACCTATA
>ML801381.1:142421-156319 GCA_009831015.1 Picea engelmannii
AAAAAAAAAACAATAAAAAAAAAACATAACACAAAAACTAAAACTAAAACTAGCCCCCTCGCGCGCCCATTCATGACAGCTAGAGCAAAAAATTAAGGCCAGTCTCTCCCATCTCAGAGAAACAAAGCGCCAGTCTCACCCATCTTAGAGAAGCAAAGGGTCACACCGCCCATTCCAAGACTAGGTGCAGAGCAACAATACCCGACTGCCCATTTCAAGACTCACAGAGAAACTCACACATTTGGATAACGATAGAGAAGGAGCCCTATTCGGCCAAAATTGGCATCATGCTGCCAAAATTGGTAATGTCTCTCCAAGATCTTCCTATAAATGTATTGTACAATAGCTTTGTAAACTTGATTCTCTTCATATCAACTATATTTTGAAAATTTTGAAACTTCACTTTTGGTCAATTTGTGTGGGAGGGGGATTTTGATTCCCTCGACATGGTCAATTTGTGTGGGAGGGGTATTTTGATTCCCTTGGTATGAAATTTCTATCCAACCCTATGACAAAGTTTGAAATAAAGGCTAAGCAACCACACGATGTTGGTTTTCCTACCCAAATTTATAATTTTGTGCCTGAGAGACGAAGGACGGGGGTGCAAAGAGATCTACAAGGTGAAGGATAGAGAGGCTCTGCAGAGTATCAACATTAGGTGTGTCACACCCTTCATTCTCATAGACAATCCCCATATGTTATTGACTCACCCTTTAGTTATTGTACAAGACCCAATCATAATTGTAACTATGGCTTGAAATTGTAAATTACATAAACTATTTTGTCATAGTTCCGTTTGTTTGCAGCTGCTCTCCAAGTTCTATTTGTTTTACAATTTAAGTGTATTCTAGAAAAATCCCATAAGTGGTCACTTTGTTTGCAATATAAGCGCACTCTGGACCAGCTAACGGGTGGCCACTTTATGCATAAGGAATCATTGAACTAGGTTCTCCAATAAATGGTTTCATAACTATCGTTAAAGGAGTGTGATATAGAAAAATAGCTTGAAGGACTGACATAGATATAGATTAAAAATAAATGGAAGTTTTGCAGGTTTTGCTTCCTTGACTTTCTATTTCATTTTCATTGGTAATCCTTAATAAATTCCATGTTATAAGGATCAATGGTGATAAGGTTGAGGGGTTTGGGGATTGGGGGTTATAGTTGTTGAATTTTAGAGCTTGATATAATATGCAGATTATTACTTTAAATTCTTCAACACTTTGATTTCAGCTTACTATACTCCATAAACTAGAATAGAAAAAACCATAAGAATTTACTAGCATGCAAGATCACAACGCATATACCCTGGGGAAACCCTATATAGGGAGAAAAAACCCAACAAACAATCTTCTTTTATTGCATTAGTAATGTATGATCACTTACAAATATTCCACCATGAAATTATTCTCTTAACGAGCTTACCAAGACGACTTAGACCAGACGGTGTAACCTATAACAAAATCAAAAACTTTCTAATAAATACGTATGTTGTATACCAACACTATGGAAGAATTTGTGTGTTGCCTGAGCGCTAAAATTCTGTCTTTTCTGGACCGATATAACTGTTGATATATATGTTGCTACTCGCAGTCTGTATCAACTAATACTTGCAGCCTGTGTAAGATGATACTCGTAGCCTATGTATGTCGCAACTCGCAGCCCATATCAATTGATATTCACATACGGTGTAAGCTACAACTGACAACATGTATCAACTAATATTTGCAGCCTTTGTAAGTTGCAACTTGCATCCTATATCAACTGATATTCACAGCCTGCGTATGCTGCAACTCGCAGCCTGTATCAACTGATATTCATAGCCTATGTAAGCTGCAACTCCCAGCCTGTATCAGCTGATATCCACAGCCTGTGTAAGCTGCAACTCGTAGCATGTATCAGCTGATATTCACAGCCTGTGTATGTTGCAACTCACAACATGTATCAGTTGATATTCACAGCCTGTGTAAGCTGCAACTCGCAACCTGTATCAACTGATATTCACAGCCTGTGTAAGCTACAACTCGTAGCATGTATCGACTGATATGCAAAGTTTATTTTGTGTGTACTGAGTTGTAATATCATCAGGTATTTTCTCTTCTTCTAGGTCTACTTGGACAACCATGTCTTTCTTCTTATGTAATATTTCAACTTGATTATGAAAATGTTGGTTTTTATCCCCTAGAGCAATAAGGAAGATTCTATCTTCACAAGACTCTTCAAAAACATTTCCAGAAATACTATACTAAAAAACAACAACAATGTTTTCTTCATCCCTACTAAATCTCTAATTTTAATTGCAAAAATACTATGCAACTTTATGCAACATGCAACTTTAATGCAACTATGCAACTGATGCAACTTTATGCAACTATACAACTTATGCAACTTTATGCAACATGCCACTATGCAACTTATGCAACTTTATGCAACTATGCAACTTATGAAACTTATTGCAACTTTATTAATCTATGTAACTTAAGCAACTTTATGCAATTTTAGGCAACATGCAACTATGCAACTTTATGCAACATGCAACTTATGCAACTTTATGCAACTTATGAAACTTATGCAACTTTATGCAACTATGCAACTTATGCAACTTTATGCAACTTATGCAACTTGACTTTTATACATGGAAATTTGAATTTCTTCATGGTGAATAGTGTTACACGTGCCAATGCACTAGATCAATACATTTACATCATTTGCAATACCAGGAAGATTGTTTGTTTCTAGCTCATAGGAATTTTATGTTCAACCTAACTTTTGCTATATGCCTTGACTTTTGCTCATGGCTCATAACGCTTGACTAGGCTCACAGAGGTTGTATGTTCCCCCTGAATTTTGCACCAGTCTATCTATGCTCACAAAGGTTGTACACCCCCCTTGACTTTTGCACTAGACTGTCTATGATCACAGAGGTTTTACGCCCCCCTATATTTTTCATTAGACTTACATCTTGACTTGCAAGATCATAAATTATCTCGTTCATCCTGACTTTTGGTTTGACTCACAGAGGTTGTACATTCCTCTTGGATTTTGTCAATACCTCACAAGACTTGTTGATTCTCCAAATCTCCCTGGCTAGCCTCAAGGTGGCCCATCTAGCCTCTCATTGGAGAATGATTGTTGATGCTGCCAAATTTAACAAAATGGTAGGCCTATGGAAACTCATCTGTCTTACCAAGACATATCTTCATTGAAAAATAAGAAATGTGAAAGTCTCTGCAATTAATCTTGACCCGAGATCAAGATTATCCAATTTGAATTTATTACCATGAAGTAAATGGCTTTGTGAAAATCTGGTTTCACATGTCTAAAGCATCCTCAAACATAACATCTAAATATAAAGAAACACTCTCTATGAGAAATTAAAATCATGAGCGACGACATAAAATAACATGACATCAATCTCAAAAGGCCTTACATTCTGATTAAACCATGCTTGTTGAATGTAGTTCACATTTCATGACTTTCAAGTAAACAATCGTCATCTCTTCCAACCCTATTCAGGGAGAAAAACCCCAACAAACAATCTTCTTTTATTGCATTAGTAATGTATGATCACTTACAAATATTCCACCATGAAATTCTGCTCTTAACGAGCTTGCCAAAACGACTTAGACCAGACTATGTAACCTATAATAGACACATAAAATTGTTGATAAATATGTCTATTGTATACGACCACTATGGAACAATTTGTGCATTGCCTGAGTGCTAAACTTCTGTCTTTTCTGGACTGATATATATGTTGCTACTCGCGGCCTGTATCAACTAATATTCGCAGCCTGTGTAAGTTGATACTCGCAACTTGTGTATGCTGCAACTTGCATCATGTATCAACTAATATGTGTAGCCTTTGTAAGCTGCAACTCGCATCCTATATCAATTGATATTCACAGCCTGCGTATGCTGCAACTCACAACCTGTATCAATTGATATTCATAGTCTATGTAAGCTGCAACTCGCAGCCTGTATCAGTTGATATTCGCAGTCTGTGTAAGCTGCAACTCGTAGCCTGTATTAGCTGATATTCACAACATGTGTATGTTGCAACTCACAACATGTATCAGTTGATATTCACAGCCAGTGTAAGCTGCAACTCCCAGCCTGTATCAACTGATATTCACAACCTGTGTAAGCTACAACTCGCAGCCTATATCGGCTGATATGCAAAGTTGATTTTGTGTGTACTGAGTTGTAATATGATCAGGTATTTTCTCTTATTCTAGGTCTACTTGGACAAACATGTCTTTCTTCTTATGTTAGATTTCGACTTGATTATGAAATTGTTGGTTTTTATCCCCTGGAGCAGCAAGGAAGATTCTATCTTCACAAGACTCTTCCAAAACATTTTCAGAAATACTATACTAAAAAACAACAACAATGTTTTCTTCATTCCTACTAAATCTTTGATTTTAATTGCAGAAACACTATGCAACTTTAATGCAACTATGCAACTTTATGCAACTATGCAACTTATGCAACTTTATGCAACATGCAACTTTGCAACTTATGAAACTTTATGCAACTATGCAACTTATGAAACTTTATGCAACTTTATGAATCTATGCAACTTATGCAACTTTATGCAACATGCAACTATGCAACTTTATGCAACTTTATGCAACTATGCAACTTTATGCAACATGCAACTTATGCAACTTTGCAACTTTGCAACTTTATGCAACTTATGAAACTTTATGCAACTTTATGCAACTATGCAACTTATGCAACTTTATGCAACTTATGCAACTTATGCAACTTGACTCTTATACATGGCAATTTGAATTTCTTCATGGTGGATAGTGTTACATGTGCCAATGCACTAGATCAATACATTTACATCATTTGCAATATCAGGAAGATTGTTTGTTTCTAGCTCATAGGAATTTTATGTTCAACCTAACTTTTGCTAGATGCCTTGACTTTTTCTCATGGCTCACAACGCTTGACTAGGCTCACAGAGGTTGTATGTTCCCCCTGAACTTTTCACCAGTCTGTCTATGCTCACAAAGGTTGTACGTTCCCCTTGACTTTTGCACTAGACTGTCTATGATCACAGAGGTTGTATGCCCCCTGGCTTTTTCATTAGACTTACATATTGACTTGCAAGATCATAAAGCATCTCAGTCATCCTGACTTTTGGTTTGACTCACAAAGGTTGTACATTCCTCCTGGATTTTGTCAATACCTCACAAGACTGGTTGATTCTCCAAATCTCCCTGGCTAGCCTCAGGGTGGCCCATCTAGCCTCTAATTGGAGAATGATTGTTGATGCTACCAAATTTAAAAAAATGGTAGGCCTATGGAAACTCATCTGTCTTACCAAGACAGATCTTCATTGAAAAATAAGAAATGTGAAAGTCTCTACAATTACTCTTGACCCAAGATCAAGATTATCCAATGTGAATTCATTACCATGAAGAAATGGCTTTGTGCAAATCTGGTTTCACATGTCTAAAGCATCCTCAAACATAACATCTAAATATAAAGAAACACTCTCTATGAGAAATTAAAATCATGAGCGACGACATAAAATAACATGACATCAATCTCAAAAGGCCTTACATTCTAATTAAACCATGCTTGTTGAATGCAATTGACATTTCATGACTTTCAAGTAAACAATCGTCATCTCTTCCAACCCTATACAGGGAGAAAAACCCCAACAAACAATCTTCTTTTATTGCATGAGTAATGTATGATCACTTACAAATATTCCACTATGAAATTATGCTCTTAACGAGCTTGCCAAAATGAATTAGACCAAACTGTGTAACCTATAACAGACACGGAATCTTGTTGATAAATATGTTTATTGTATACGACCATTGTGGAAGAATTTGTGTGTTGCCTGAGTGCTAAACTTCTGTCTTTTCTGGACTGATATATATGATGCTACTCACAGCCTGTATCAACTAATATTCACAGCCTGTGTAAGCTAATACTCACAGCTTGTGTATGCTGCAACTTGCATCATGTATCAACTAATATTTGTAGCCTTTGTAAGCTACAACTCGCATGTTGTATCAACTTATATTCACAACCTATGTATGCTTCAACTCATAGCCTGTATCAGCTGATATTCACAGCATATGTAAGCTGCAACTCGCAGCCTGTATCAGTTGATATTCACAGCCTGTGTAAGCTGCAAATCATAGCCTGTATCAGCTGATATTCGCAGCCTGTGTAAGTTGCAACTCACAACATGTATCAACTGATATTCCTAGCCTATGTATTTTGCAACTTGCAGAGTGTATCAACTGATATTCACAGCCTGTATAAGCTTCAACTCGCAGCCTGTATCAGTTGATATTCACAACATGTGTAAGTTGCAACTCACATATTGTATCGAATGATATGTAAAGTTGATTTTGTGTGTATTGAGTTGTAATATCATCAAGTATTTTCTCTTATTCTAGGTCTACTTGGACATCCATGTATTTCTTCCTATGTAATGTTTCAACTTGATTATGAAAATGTTGATTACTGATATGATTGCATACCTTGTTATTATTATTTCTATGTCTGAATACCTTGCTATGGTTATTGCTATGATTATAAATCTTGTTATGATTAAGTGTTCTGATTGGATATGACCAATGGTCCTTTATTGACTTATATGTTGCATCTTTATTGACTGATATGCTACCTCTCTATTAACTGATATGTTGCCTCTCCATTAACTGATATACCAACATTGCCATGGAGAAACTTATCGTTGCCTTTGTTGGACACCTACCCTACAACTTGTCATGCATGCATGCCATGCATGCAACTTGACTTTTACAACTTGACCTTTTACAACTTGAGTTTAAAAACTCATTCAACTTGACTCTTAACTTGACCTTTTACAACTTGAGTTTAACAACTCATTCAACTTGACTCTCAACTTGGAAATTCAAATTTCACTTCATGGTGGACAATGTTACATGTGACAATGCATTAGATCAATACATTTACATCACTTTGAATATAAGGAATATTGTTTGTGTCTATTTCATAGCAATATTACGTTCAACCTAAATTTTTCTAGATGCCTTGACTTATTCTCATGGCTCACAAGGCTTGACTAGGATCACAGAGGTTGTGCATTCCCCCTAACTTTTTCACTAGTCTGTTTATGCTCACAGAGGTTGTATGTTCCCCTTGACTTTTTCACTAGATTGTTTATGCTCACAAAGGTTGTACGTTCCCCCTGACTTTTTCACTAGATTTTTTATGCTCACAAAGGTTGTACGTTCCCCCTGAATTTTTCATTAGACTTACATCTTGAATTTTGTCTTTACCTTAGCTAGACTCACAAGATCATATAACATCTCATTCATCCTGACTTTTGGTTTGACTCACAGAGGTTTTACCTTCCCCCTAGCTTTTGTCAATACCTCACAAGATTGGTTGATTCTCCAAATCTCCTTGCCTAGCAAATTTTTTTTTAAACCTACAATCCTTGTCTATATAATGATGAATCATTGTGGAAAATATAACATTCTCATGGCAACAAAATATTTTCATTTGTGTTTTCCACTAACATTTGTCTATCTAGTGACGAATCATCGTGGAAAATATAACATTCTCATGGAAACAAAATAGTTTCATTTGTGTTTTGCCACGGACATTCGTCTATCTAGCCACAAATCATCGTGCAAAATATAGCATTCTTGTGGCAACAAAAAACTTTTCATTTGTATTTTTCCACGAACATTCGTCTATATAGCGATGAAAAATTGTGGCAAATATAACATTCTTGTGGCAACAAAAAACTTTTCATTCGTGTTTTGCCATGATTTTTTGTCTCTATAGAGATGAAAAATCATGGCAAATATAGTATTCTCATGGCAACAAAAACTTTTCATTTGTGTTTTGCCATGATTTTTCGTCTATATAGAGATGGAAAATTGTGGCAAATATAGCATTCTCGTGGCAACAAAAACTTTTCATTTGTGTTTTTCCATGATTTTTCATCTATATAGTGACGAAAAATCGTGGCAAATATAACATTCTCGTGGCAACAAAAACTTTTCATTTGTGTTTTGACATGATTTTTCGTGTATATATCGACGAACAATCGTGGAAAATATAACATTCTCCTGGCAACAAAAGCAGATGTTTGTCGTTGTATAGACAGAGTGTTGTCGCTATATAGACGAATGTTTGTAAAAAAAAGGTTGGAAGAAATGCTTACCAAATGAATGACATATGGCAGCGATATTTTGTGGATATTGCCACAATGAGTTCTGGGTTGTCGATAGAGCGACGGAAAACGATCCATGAAAAATAATACCCACTTTCGTGGCAAGTTCAACGAAAAAGTGTCGCAATAGAAACGAAAAAGTGTGGCAAATTTGATCATATTTAGTAGTGGTGGTTTCCCTTTTATTTGATGTCAACAACCATTATCACACATAGGGAGTTATTAGGTACCTTGGTTTCCATTTGACCCCATTGGTGGATTCCTCATCTTTTTTAGTAGTCTCCATTATTGGATACTATTCAGAGAGTCTTTGTCGTGTTGTATTCCATCTGGTGCAAGCTAGAGTCATACCTTGATGTGGTCCTTTCAATCTTTTCATGGCATTTTTCTACCCCTCATGATTGATGATGGAGGATGCCTTAATTCTTTCCTTCTAGTGGATCTCTTCCTAATGACGTCAACACATCTTACTTTGGGATATAGATCTAGAGTTATTGTTAGTAGCTTAGGGATTGCAATCATCACTGGTAGGTTCTCTCACTATTGACAGTGGGAAGACATTAATGTCCCCTACTCAATAGATTCTACTAGGTGTTTGACATCAACTCCTTTATTCAAACTTGTTAGATTGTACTAGGTACCTTGATGCCCATTATGATTATCGATGGGTTGTTTTACATTTGTTAACAATATACACCGATGACCAGTAATCAAATGGTGTCTCACTATGTTCGAATCCAACACATTTATTCACATAGTGCATACTCATACCACGACAGATTGTTTTGAAGACCTCGGGTGAAGTACGATCATCACATCTTGTGTGATCCTACCCAACTTGTATTGATCGTACCACCTTCTTCGACATTGGTACTTGCAAAGGATCATTTTGTTCACTCCATTGGTTCCATATATCCTTTATTTGATTATGAGACATAGATCCAACGTGTATCCATTTGTGGCTATGACCTACATTTTTGCATGGAACCACTATGTATTTTCTTGTGGCCATGATTGCTACTTCTATATATCACATGGATCCACTGTGTATAGTTTTCATGACAATGGACATCAATTATGCTTTCATTACTCATGGATCCGCATTGTACCTGATTTGGCGACCATGCTTACATCACACTCAAGCATGGGAATGCCATACTTGAGAAGAGAGTTTATTACTTGTGTATGTTGTAGGTACTATTTTGGAATTGGTCTTCACCTACTCCTACACAATGGCCCCTCCACAATCTCATGACTATTTGTAATGTATTTTTTCCATCGATTTCTCTTTTGACCTCACACATTAGGGGGCATCTGTTATAGCGTCATTTGACACGACGTATGCTCATGATGACTCATTGGCCTAAGTTACATACCTTTCTCTATTTGTAGGAGAAAAATCCCCCTTTTCCTCCCTAAAAACATCTTAAAAAATCCCATTTTTCTAGATGTATGCTACTCTCATTAAAGAAACTTGCATAGATATGTGCCTTTCTAGTAACCAACCTACGTACATGTTTAATTGGCTCAAAAAAATAATAAATCCCGATATTTCAGACATAGTTGACGGGTTCCCTAGGTTCCCGACCTCCTGTAGCTCGTTCATAACTACTCCAACTATCAAAAGGGAGTACAAAACAGAGCCTTGGGATGGAGAAAAAACACATCAAAGAGATGAAATCTTATGTTGGAAATATCCTTATAGCCCTACAAGCCCGTTTTTCCCTTTACTTATGAGATTGTCTCCCCCCCCTAAAAACCCTTGTTTTCAAGATTTGTGTTTCCCCTTATCTCACCAGGAAGAAATCCATTGCTTCCTTGGACCTGCTACAACACAAAGCTTTGGAGGTAGTGATTTTCATCTCGAGCCCTGGGTGGAGGAACTTGGAGCCTAGTTCTACGATCGTGTTGAAGCAGTTACAAGTTGTAACCAACTCCTTTAATGTTATTAATAAAAAAAATCTCATTCTCATCCATTTCTCTTTGTTAATTCATGATTTTAATGAGAATGTTTGTATCTGATTTTGAATCTAACATACAACTTGAATTGATTATATCTAGTTAGTTAGCAGATAACTACCTATTTGCAATTACATACTTCTTTGTTTGCGATATTTTTAGAAGATCCTTGTGAAGGAGTTCTGGAGCGAAAGGCATTGCGCGGGACCAACTTCAAACGTTGGGTTCCATGTATGTTCTCTTTCCTATCTTCCAAAATGTAGTTATTGAAAGTAGTTACCTTTAATTAACTACCTAATTAGAGTTTAAGAGAAGTATTTTAAGGGCATTTCTTTGTTTTGGCCCATCACCCAAAGCCATAGGACTTATATTTCCATAACACCATAAATCCTTGGGGTTATCTCACAACTTGGAAGTAATCACGTGTTCATTCATTCATCCAATTTGGATCCCTTAATTACATTCTTGAATTCTCTTATTATTCTCTCTAGCAAGTTACTCACCATCTTCCTATAACTACCACTCAGGGTGAGGTGCTCAATCATTTTCACATTGTAATCCTCTTGGTTCATAATCACAATAACCCCACCTTTGTTGGATTTTAGGATTTCTAAGTCTACATTTATTCTGAGGTTGTTAAGTGCCTGTTGTTCATCCTTTCTTATATTTCTCCTAGGAGGATTCTCTCTTCTTAGAATCATTGTGAAGTCCTATATAATACTCTCTTTGTCTTCACCAGTCAGAGATTGAATGCTATCTTCTATGTTTCAAATTATGCTATCAACCAAAACAAAAATGGGGGCCAATGAAAAATCTAGATCCTTCTTAAGAACATTGATTCAACGTCATATAATTTGTGATAAGAGAGATTGACTACATTCCTCACATCCTTGCTATCACCGCCCATGTTTTTTCTCTCCAACAATCAACTGAGCTTAGTATTTTGCCTACTACATGTCGTACTCCCCTCTTTATCGACCTTCAATACAGTGTTGGCATCAACAATTATCTAGAGGTCAAAATGGATCATACGATCTAGTTTTAAGTGTATGTTGAGCACATAACATGACAGGTGGTCCAAGGCAACTCTTGTTCTCGTTATTTCTCTACGAATGAGAGATAAACCTAATCTATTCAATATTGCACTATTCCATTTGCTCCTCAACCTATGATTATTGCATGTGAACCTAGGTAACACGATGTCGTCTCTACATTTTTTCCTTGTTGTTATTATTAATATTAATATTATTATGATCCTTTATCCTAATTTTTCTTTTAATGTTCTTAATCATAATTTTTTATTGGTTTATATTAATATTCAATATCAATATTAGCTACTAGTTATTATTAACTAATAATTAATATCAATATTATTATTAGTGAGTAGTTTTTAAGATTTTAATTAATATTAAATAACTAACAAATTATATTAATAGTAGTACTTGTTATATATAATAACTGTAACTATTAACTTATCATTATTTTTTTTATAGTAACATGGGAATTTTGTATTAATAAAGGTTGTAGTATAGCTCACAACGAAGAAGTACATCACAAGAGTGACTTCTTATCAATTTATAAACCTCACGAGGGTTACAAATAAACATGAAACTATGGGCCTTGTAATATAAAAGATACAAAATGTTCCTCTCTCAGTGATAGGTATATATTCTATAATAGATCGCGAGAAATTTTAGTACTAGAAAAAAATGACAAAATTGGGTAGGAGGACCTAGCAACTTATGATTTTAACCCTGAGTATCATCTGAGCTTGCTGGCTGATTGGTTGGTACTATTTTCCTTATGGTGTGACATGCCTTTTCTGGAAGAATTGGGAAGACCAGTTTTGCAATTGAAGAGGGGACTAAGGAACATCTACCAATTTGCCTCAATTTGGCCACTTCATGCAAGTGGTAATGGGGAGTCCCATCATGGTTCTCCTAATCTTATATACTCCATAAAGTCCCACTACCATGCTTGTGTGGCGACTTAAGTGTTTGAAAAATGGAATTTCCTTCATGGGTTATGTAATGTGTTTATAAGAATCTATGTTGTCAAGGGTTAGACACCCCTCCTTTTTAAAGATGGCAAGGTTTTCATACCCATCTGCTTATTGGTTATTATCCCTTTTGACATGATCATAATTGATGTTGGAGAAAGATACATGAATTTACCTTATTCTTCCAATTGCAGCTGCCAATATGAAATTTAATGGCTTGGTTCCGTGAACTATATGCCTAATGACAGTTACAGAATCCCCAACAATGATTAATTTCTACAAATTTAAGGACTTGGCTATATCCAAACCTTGCATAAGGGCATACATTTGAGCAAGTTTGTTAGAAATTTTACCAAGAATCCATGAGAAAGTGTTTACATGTTGTCCTTAGAGGTTAAGAATAACCCCCCACACCAACCCTATATTTCACTCGGAAGCATCATCAAAGAAGAGAAAAAAAGGAGGCTCAGTTTGATTTCCAAGTTTTGAAATCCTCTTGATTCAACTAAAGCTACCAACTATATCTAGTTGTCAAATTCCTTTTATTGAAGTTTGGATATGAGTAGGAAAAATAGAGTTGTTCAAGCCACATATCTTCATATTTGTCCAACACTTGAGGGGAGGAAATGGTATATCCTTTGGTGATTATGTTTTCAACCATGAGGAAACTTCTCTTCTTGCTACCATTTCTAGCTTGGTCGATTCTTGTCTAAAGATTTCCCTATTTCTAGCTAACCACGACTTCCAACAAATTTGTTTTTCTAAAACAACCCACACCCTTTTGAAGAGGGGTTTATTTTGGAAGGATCCCCATTTATAGAGAACACCATTTTTCAAATAGGCTTTTCCAATTTTCAGTCTTATGATATCTATGTTTGATTCCCCATATTTCCTACTGCCATACCTACTTAGAAAATTTGCAATCTAGGAAAAGATGATGGGGTAGTTTCAGAACTATTCAGGCAAAGAGTACATCTTGATGGGCCCTAGATCCCCCTATTCATCAAATTTTCAACTATCGAAATCTTCCCATGGGCCAAAGTCCAACAAAAGAAGTTTATTTTTGGAATACCACCAGGATGCTAAATTTTCCCCTAGATCAAATATTTGGATGGAAGAGAGATTTCTAAATGTTGTTCATAACCTTTCTTGACAGTGTAATTTGTGGTTCCCCAACTTCAATGATCTGTGGAAGTCATAATATTGGTGCACAACCTTTAAGGAATGTTTGGGGTTGATTAACTATCAGGATGAGATAATGTGGAGGTGAGCCCAGATTCAAGCCAACCCACCATCCTAAATTACACCAAGTGGAAATGTCATACAAAGTGCACTTTCCTTGAGAAAATAGCCATTCTTGAAGAAGAAGGATTTCTTGGTTCAAATTTAGAGGTTGATTTCCCATGATACTATCATTCCACCAATAATTTTTCCTCCCATTCACAGGGACCCAAGATAACCTTGATTTTATTGAAGAAATAGAGGACTTTATCAATTTCTAATTTGGGGATACTTCCCTTGTTGTGAGATTTGTCTCAATACATCATTTCCTTATACACATGAAGTATTTTTTATGCATATTTTTTCCACCAATCATAATTCCCTATTATTAGCCACAATAGAATATTTTCTCCTAGTGCTAAATTCTTTAAATTAGGGTCTTTATACCAATTCCACCATGTGCCTTAGGTGCTCTTACCATAACCCAATTGACCAAATGATATTTCTTTCTATTTG
>ML801382.1:18098-28892 GCA_009831015.1 Picea engelmannii
CCGTTTGGTTTGACGAATGCACCAAGTACCTTTATGAGGTTGATGAATGAAGTCCTGAAGGAGTTCATCGGGAAATTTGTCATCGTGTATCTGGATGACATATTGGTTTTCAGCAAGACAAAGGCTGAACATCTGAAGATTTTGGCCATGGTGATGAAGAGGTTACAACAGGAGAAGCTGCTTATAAATATGAAGAAATCCTCATTCATGAAGACATAACTCATTTATTTGGGGTTTGTTATATCTGCAAATGAATTGAGGATGGATCCAGATAAGGTGGAGGTGATCAAGAATTGGCCATCACCGAGGAACGTATTTCAGGTGAGGAGTTTTCATGGACTGGCTAGTTTCTATTGAAAACTCATTAGGGATTTCAGCGGAATTAGTGCAGCAATGATGGATACAGTGAAGAAAAGACATAAATCTTTTCACTGGACGGAAGAGGCGGAGAAGAGTTTCAATTTACTGAAACAAAATATTACAGAGCAACCAATTTTGGTGTTGCCAGATTTTCAGAAAACATTCCAGGTGAAATGTGATGCAAGCGGGTTTGCCATAGGAGCAGTCTTGAGCCAGGAAGACAGGGCGATTGCATATTTCAGCGAGAAGCTGAATGAGGCAAAGGAGAAGTACTCCACATATGATAAGGAATTTTATGCTATCATACATGCATTGAAGAAATGGAGGCACTATTTGATTCCAAAAGAATTTATTTTATATAGTGATAACCATGCATTACAATATGTGACTCAACAGGAAAAGTTGAATCAGAGGCATGTTAAATGGGTAGAATACATGCAGAATTTCACTTTTGTAATAAAGTACATTTCTGGTACTGCTAACAAAGTTGCTGATGCTTTGAGCAGGAAATGTTTGCTGTTGCAGGAGTTCAAAGTCAGGACGTTAGGCTTTGATGATCTTAAGGACATGTATGCAGATGATTCAGACTTTAAGGAAGCTTATGAAGCAGCTGAGAATCCAGTTCTCAGAAATAGAAGTCAGTGGATAGAGTACGTGATCCAGGACGGATTGCTGTTCAAAGGCAATCAACTGTGTATTCCGAATTGCTCCATGAGGGAGAATTTGTTGAGGGAAAAGCACAGTGGAGGATTGGCAGGACATTTTGGCCGTGATAAGACATTTGCAAAGCTGAGCGAGTTATACTTTTGGCCAGGGATGCGGTCAGAAGTCAAGAAATTTGTGGATAGATGCAGGATTTGCCAGCATTCAAAAGGAATGAAGCATAATGCGGGTTTTTATCAACCATTACCCATACCTGCGAAGCCGTGGGATAAAATTAGCATGGATTTCGTGTTGGGATTGCCAAGGACACAAAGAGGTGTTGATTCAATCTTTGTGGTAGTTGACAGATTTTTTAAGATGTCACACTTCATTCCACGCCAGAAGACCAGCGATGCGACTCACATCGCAAATTTGTTTTTCAAGGAGATTGTTCGACTTCATGGATTGCCGACAAGCATAGTTTCGGACAAGGATACAAAATTCATAGGGCATTTCTGGAGGACATTGTGGAAGAAGCTAGGAACTAATTTGATGTTTAGTTATGCTTATCATCCTTAGACGGATGGACAAACAGAAGTGGTCAACAGGAGTCTGGGAGACTTGTTGAGGAGCTTGGTGACAGAGCACCATAGCAGTTGGGATAACATATTACCGCAAGCAGAGTTCGCATACAATGATTCAGTGAACAGGAGCACAGGAAAAATTCCATTCCAGATTGTATATGGAATGCAACCAAGAGGGGTTTCTGAATTGAGGGATTCAGAATAGACTGCGACTAGCAGTGCTAGCGCAGGATAATTCACTGAAGCGATGAAGGAACTTCACAGTCAGGTGAAGGAGCGACTATTGAAGTCAAGTCAGGAGTACAAACGCAGAGTCGATCAGCATCGGAGACAACTTCAGTTTGAAGTTGGTGATCTGGTTCTGGCGCATTTGAGGAAGGAAAGGTTCCCGAGAGGAACATACAACAAGATGAAGATGAAGAAAATTGGGTCGTGCAAAGTCTTGAAGAAAATGGGACAGAACGCTTATGAAATTGAGTTACCAGATGGGATCGAAATTTCTTCGATATTTAATGTTTCAGACTTATATCCATATAAAGCTGATGAAGCAGGAGCAGAAAGTGATGATCAACCAGAGGTCCAGTGGCATAAGCAGATGTCAGTTGCAGAAAAGCCACAGATGGAGCAGATACTGAATAAAAGAGTGGGTAAGAAAACCAGAAGGAAAGAATATTTTGAATATTTGGTCAAGTGGAAGGGACATCCAGTTGAAGATGCCAGCTGGGAGACTGAAACAGAAATTCTGAAGCATGGACATACCGTGCAGGAGCTCATAGACAGGAGCCCATGCAAATTTTCAAGCGAGGGAGTATGATGCAGGAGCATCCCTCACGACAAACAAAACCAACGTGGAAGCAGAAGACAGCTGGAAGACGTCCAACGCAAGTTTTTGAATTTTTAAATTTTCCCTTGAAGTTGATGCGCAAACATAAATGAGATCATTTAATTTGGCGCCTTGGTAAAAATGTAATCAGACCTCGAGCCATACGCTCTCGTCTGAGATAGACAGAGGCATTTATAGTAGTAGTTGCAGGTAGGTAGAATTGAATTCTTAGATTAGACAATTCTAGAAGAAAGAGGGAAAACCAGGATATAGACACCCTCATGGTATTATTGTATTATTATCAATTAACATGAAGAGTTAGAAGAATCTAGAGCATAGGAGAATAGTAAAGGATTGTAGAAGACACCCATGTACAGATCATGAATTAATAGAATAAGTTGATTCAGATTCATGGTTGTTGTGTTATTCTCTGTGTATGTGTGTTGAATGCTCTGCTTATGAATATTTCTCCTGTCAGGCATTTGTTGTTATGCCGTGCGTATGATTTCATGTGTTAAGATAGAAGTCTGAGAGGAATTGAGTGAGTTACAATTGTTTCTCCTTTTGAGCAAGGATTCCTGCAAAGAGTGCAGTTGAAGTCGTTCGCAAGGAGTGCGTTGACAGAAGGCTCATGGAGTTAAACTCTTGTTCTCGATTCACTCAGAAGTAAAAGTGGGTTGCTAAAATCGTGCAAGGAGTGCGCAGGCTAAGGAGAGTCTTAGTCGTGACACTAAGCCGAAGCTTTGAGAGATTGCTGCTGCAAAAGTGCGCAGAGTCGAGTGACTTCAACACTTAGACGTGATTGAAGATTTGCCGCAAGGAGTGCGTGCAAGAATTTCTCTGAAGGACTTGAGAAGTCGAGAACAAGCTCAGGAGGTATAGGCCTTCGAGTTCATCGAAGAACAAGTGCAGGGAAGCTGCGGTTGGAAGTCAGAGGAAAGCGTCACAGGTTGACGAACGAGCAAGTGAGTCTTGTGGAGAGACACTTCTTTATTTCGCAGAATCCTCAAGGGGAGAATGGACAGATGAAATCTTCGGAAGTGATTTCACGAAGTTCCGAGAGATGTTGGATCTCCTAGAGGTGCAAGGCAGTTACAGTGCAGGCGTGGAGAGGATCCAAAGCTCAGAAGGGGCAACACCGTTGATCCAAGTCGGTCAGATTGTTCACGAGGTCGTGTATCGGGGCCTCGCGAGAAAAGACTCGAGAGTTTGGACGCGGGGATCGCGAGGTTGCGAGGAGCGAGATTCTGGCCGTTGGAGGACAGGTGGCACCTCGTATCTCGGGAGATCGTAAGTGAAAAGATTGAGAAATTGGTGTTAAAAGTTGCGAGGCGCGAGGTCACGAGGTCGCAAAGTGGCGAGAGATTGTGAGCCATCCATCTGAAGGGATAGGTGTCGAGGATCGAGAAATCTCGCGGACTCGGAGCTCGCAGGGTGAACACCCAAGTGTTTGGCGGTAAAAGTCACGAGACGCGAAGTCATGAGGCAGGGAAGTGATGAGAGGCTGTGAGCCGTCCATCTGAAAAAGACAAGTCGCAGAGATCGGGAAACCTCACAAACTCGGGGGTTCGCGGGTTGAGAGCCAAGGGTTGGGTGCTCAAAGTCGCGAGGACGCGAACAACGAGAGAAGGACAGCCGTTGGATCCGGGTCGCGGGAGGACCATTGGATCTGCATGTGGGGTCGTGCATCGGAACCTCACGAGAAAAGGCTCGAGAACTTGACCTCGTGAGAAGCGAAGCCACGAGGGAGCGAGATCGCGAGTTTCGACGTCTCGGGTATCGGAGGTTGGAGAACCAAAAGTTGGTACCGCGAGTAGCGAAATCCTGCAGGGAAAAGTCAGTAAGTTGACTGACCATCGGGTCTCGGGGATCCGAGATCCCAGCGCTCAACCTGTGAACTCGCAAAGTCGCGAGTTCCGACCCTCCGGGAAGTAAGGAAGGGGATCGCGCGACGAAGAGAATTGTGGGAGCAAATTTCCTGATAGGGAAATAGAAGAACCTTGGAGTTCTTCGGGCCGAGAAGAAGAAGATCCTGTGCACGGACGTGCCCGAGGTTGGTGCGCCTGTTCCACTTCTTGTGCTTATCACCCACCCCCTCAGCCATCCAATGCCTTGCGACTCATAGAGACAACGAGCCCATAGCCGCAGAGGCAACACCCTTGATGCCCTCCTTACCCAGTGCATTGTTCATCCCTTGCTTTCTCCTTACTCTGCCCCCACTTGGACTCTGTTCTGCTCGTGATAGCCTCCTTCATCGCTTGCTCGATGATCTTCATTCACCTTGTAGTGCTTACCACCCACCCCCCCAACCATCCAATGCCTCACGACTCACGAAGACAACAAACCCATAGTCGCAGAGACGAAACAACGAGCCCGTAGCCGCAGAGACGATGCACTTGCTCTTATCACCCACCCCCTCAACCATCCAATGCCTCATGAATGAGCTCGTAGCCGCAGAGACGATTCCCTTTCTCTTATCACACACCCCCTCAGCCATCCAATGCCTCACGACTCATGGAGACAATGAGCTTGTAGTCGTAGAGACGGAGACAACGAGCTCATAGTCGCAAAGACAATGCCCTTGCTCTTATCACCCACCCCCTCAACCATCCAATGCCTCCTGACCGAGCCCGTAGCCGCAAATACAATGCCTTTGCTCTTATCATCCACCCCCTCAACCATCCAATGCCTCACGACTCACAGAGACAACGAGCCTGTAGCCGCAGAGACGATGCCCTTGCTTGACAAACCCAAGCAACTGTTGCTTAGGGTGTTGAGTTTTTGAAGCCCACACACCTTTAGAAGTTCAGGCTAAACTTGATTTAGCAACAACTGATGCTATAGTTCTTCGGGATTTCATCAACAATGAAGAGGTCAATGAGAACATTGGTTCATGGCTTCCAGATTCAAGCACCTATCTAGTTGTGGCCACTCTTTACTAAAAAACAATAGTTAGAGCCCCACTCTTTGTCATTGATGTCAAAGGGGGAGAGAAGCAGTAAAACAAAGTTAAACAAAAAACAAATTTGCGATCAAATAGAAAAGAATATCAATGATATGGGGAGAAAAGGTATGAAATCATTTTTGTTTTACATATATGTTTCCCTCAATGACAAAGGGGAATATTGTCGGAATTATTGATTGTGTGTTGTCATTGATGGCAACATGAGTCGAACATGTACAGTAATCAGAGAAAAGGAATATCACCTTGGGGCAGAGGAAGATCACCTTGTGACAGAAACAATTCGTGATCATTGTTGATCACGATAGGATCAACAATGATCCTATGATTCTAAATCTCAAGAGAGGTAGCATGGAGAGAATCCATGTATAGAAGAAGTAATGAAGCACAAGAAATTAAGAGCTAGGGAGGGTTAGCGATTGAAGATCAGTGCATAAAAGAATGCACAAACAATTATTAAAAGCTCAAGAGGAAGATACATTAATTGAAGCTCAGGAGAGATGGCACATTTGAAATAACACAGGAGACAAAGCTCTGTGAGTAAAGAAAACCTTTATAAAGGATCAATCAAACATGAGTCGTTCATCCACAATTCAGATGCAAAACCCGACCGTCAGATCATAGAAGCAACTTGTGTAAAGAAGAGAAGAATTGTGGTCGTTTGTTGAATATTTGGGAATGATTTAGCTCGTGAAATCTAGATTAAATCTAGACTGTCAGATCAACTACTAAGAGTCACAGACCGTGGAAATGGCGCACACACAGTCAACTTCGGCGTTGACCACTCCGGCGAAAAGGAGACTAGAACAGGTAAATCTACCCAAAGGCCGAAGCCTCGGAGTCACGAACTCTCGTCGACCGTCGGGTCAGGAAATTCCTTCAGCCGTCGATCTATTTAGAACACACCAAGAAACATGTTGACCACTTTGGCGCGGACGAACTATGGTGAAAATTGGAGTAACAATTACCTGGACCTCCGAAGCCCTGAAGTCACAAACTCCCATCGATCGTCGGATCAGGAAATCCAGTCAATCATTGATCTGGAGTACCTACGACCGTTAGATCCAGGAGGAGAACATGTGACACATCAAAAGATCCACGTCAACAAGACCACGTCAAGGAAACATGGTGCATTCATATGGTGACAAGTGTCAAGGTCTAGTTGGCACTTTAGGTATATGAAAGTCCCGAATCTAGGTGACATGTGGCAGCCACTTAGCAAGTGCCACATCAACAATGATGTCACTCCAGGAGTAAGTCTTTCGGGGATATCCAGTTTCTACTACCAGCGAATACCCAAAGCGTCGAAGGTCGAAGTTAATGATGGTCGTTGATCCAAGATCTTTTGGGTTCTCTCGACCATTGAATAAGCATAGTGGAAGGACAACGTAAGCAGAGGTGTTAACCGACAACAAGCGATCACCACCGCTTTATGACTTATTCGGTAGGTTATCACTCCGAAAAAATTGAACTACTTCAAAGTTCTAGTAACCCGGAGTCCCGGAGCACTGAAGCTTTGAAATAAGATCTAGACCGTTGAAGTTTATGGACACACATCAACTCAAGATTAACAGAGTATACACACTTCGGTGAAATTTACTCTAGGAGAATTGAAAGTTTATAAAAATAACAAACCCCTGAATCCATGAAGTACCAGAGGAAACGACAATCGTCCATCTCATGATTGAATCCCAACCATTAGATAAGGATAAGCAAATTGTGAGAAATGAGTCTTTTAAAAATAATGATCAGAGCATTGATCTAAAATCGTGATCAATGATGAGGATTAAAACTGTGAATTGAAGTTGCTCGAAATATAACACTTTAGAAGATATAACTTCGGAGATAAAAAGATTTGGTGAAAAGAAGAAAAGTTCCAGAGCATCGAAGCCCAGAGAACACGGTCCCAACACTGGACATATGGGGGCTTAAAAGAAAAAGGGGAAGAATTTCGAAGCACGAAACAATGATTTCGTGATAGAGGAATAAGGGTGAAATAAGAGGCAACGCTTAAATTAATAAGCCAGTGGTTCTGCGCATATGGTCATATAAAAAACATGGTTTGAAGGAAGCACTTTCGTAGAATTTGATTTCTGGAACATTTGCAGTGACAACTTTTTAGCTAGAACAAAATAAAATGCAAAACAAGGGATTTGAAGTCTTTAAATCAAACTATTAATAATAATAATAATAATAGAAATTATTATTATTAATTCAAATGAAGAGGTGTATGAAGAGGTGTAATGGTTCAAACAAAGGATCATAATGCTTCAAACTCATACCTATTAGGAGACTATATAAACAAAGAAGTATGGTGAACGAAAGGTGTAGTGGAATTTGTTGAACTATATATATTTATATATGATGGATTGAATGAAGGTTTATTCTATCAGATTGGTGCTTGTTTACAAGTTGGGTCTTGTATGAGGATTGGATTCCTCACATCTCAGTTGGATCTGAGATCAACAAGCTGGGACTTGTTATGAGGGGTGGATTCTT
This sequence comes from Picea engelmannii, assembly GCA_009831015.1. NCBI lineage: Eukaryota > Viridiplantae > Streptophyta > Pinopsida > Pinales > Pinaceae > Picea > Picea engelmannii. Next base: position 25,969 of record ML801382.1, read on the forward strand.
CATTTCTCAGTTGGATCTGAGAAATACAAGCCGAGTCTTGTAATAGAGAGTTGGGTCTCTCATAATTGATTGAAGATGAAGATTGATCTTATGTATTCATTCAAGTTAAATAAATAAATAAATTATTTATTCTTTTATATATTGGTTGAGAAAATGAAATAAATATATGTTGTTCAATTAATTTATAAAAAGTGGAAAATTGTACAAAGTTTTGTGACACTGACTCACCAGCCCCCCCCCCCCCTCTCTCAGTGTCAAGTGTACATTTCAACAGTAGATTCATTCAACAGGATCCAATGATGTAAAATCATTGTTGAAATGTAAGGTAATTTTCCACTGATGTCTGCAAATCCCAGGGTACTCATTGGTTTCTAGATTTCAAATCTGGATAATGATTTGGAGTCGACAAGATGAAATCCGTCGAAGGAGGGCCTTGATGTATCCCTAATCAATTGACACGAAACATATAAAGGTATATGGTGTGAAGAGTGTAATAGTAGAGCACAATTGATGTGGGGAGGACCGAGATGAATGGGCTAAAAGACTGAAACTGGCCGACACAAGCTAACTCCCTTTAAACAAAACAACACGAAAAATAACTTGACTTGGCAACATTGACTTGTTAGTGGCCAAAACACTTTCCATGGCGGACTAGAAGAGTAATCGGTTGGAGAATTTCGAGAACTCATGGAGATGGTAATGATTCAGAGACAATGGATAACCCAATTGTTGGACATAGACGCAAAACAAGTGTATTGTTCAAGGGCTACTCAATGAACAACTGTCATTTGTGAAGATGACTAGACGTAAACCCCCCCACTCTTTTTCTTTCTTTCATGTTTGAAATGAGCACGAAAGAAAATAACTCTTATGGTAATAAATGGACAAGTAACCTCATTTTTTATAATTAAGGTCCCTTCATTTTGCCTAGTGTCCAAAGATGCATACCTATCTTCTTCAAAATTACTATATCTTAAGACATGATCAAACCTAAGGGTGGAGAATGAAGAATTGAGATGTATTATCCTTCCTATCACAAAAGCAAGCCTCACATCTTATGAGGATGTTCCTTGTTTCATATATCTATTGACGAGCAAAGAGCCTCCCATCATATCTTATGGATGTTGATTGTTTTAGTGATATTTAGTGCTTGAAGAAGTTCATAAGATTCCGCAATACTATTGGAGTGTGTTCCTAGGATCCAAGAGAGTGAGTATTCCAATGTTCCTCTAGGTTCAAAATTACCATCCCTCGCGCATGCACACCTACCACCCCAATGGATCACACTATATATTAAGAAAAACAATATGTGTAGTAATTTCACCATGTGTCTTCCTACAATGTAAAAAGTGTGCTTAGAAAGCCTATCAACCACAAGAAATATTATATCATATGTGTTGTGTTCTTATTAATTCATGTGCAAAATCCATCATGATATCTTACCAAAAGCATTACAAAATTGGAAACAATGTATACAGTCTTCTGTTCTACTCAATTATTTTCCATCTAGAAAATTTTGCAATGCATTAGAAACCTATTGACATCCTTTTTCATGGTTGGCTAGAAACATCTCTCCTCCAACAAAGCATAACTAATGACACCAAAAGTTCCTCCTAATCCATTGTTATGCAACTCCCTTGACAATTTTTCTATGGATACATAGCTAGTTATCTTTAAACAATCAGATATCATGCAAGAATCATTATAATTATGGTATCATATCCTACAATGTCATCTTCCTGCACATGTTTTCAACTTAAACTAAATCCTTGGTGCACTCATACATATCTTTGATCTACTTTAAATTTAATTGCCTCCATCTTCATTATTATCAACATCAACAATATTCTACTCAAGACATCCACGACCTTATTCTTTTTTCCTATGTTGTGCTTCACCATGAATGTGTATCTCTACAAGAACTTCACCCACCTCAGATGTCATTGGTTCATATTAGTGTTTAAGAACTTTAGCACCTAATGGTTTATGTATAAAATGAATTCCGTTGACAATAAATAATGCCTCCACTACAACAATAGTTCATATTTTGACCCAATTCTTAAAAAATCATGGATTTTCAATTTGCTACAAAATTTTGAGTTTCATATTATATTTTCATTCTATTTTTTTAATTATAATTTTGTAGCACTTCTAACCTTATTTTCATTTGCAATGTAATATGAAATACATAAAATGAAATTTATAAAGATATTGAAGTAAAAACTATAATACTCAGAGCTAGATATTATTAATTAAAAAATTATGGCAAAAATAAAATGAAAATATTGAAATTAATTTGATCAAAATAATATAGATAAAAATTGTCGCCCAAAAAAATGAAAATATTGAGATTAATTTGGTCAAAATAATATAGATAAAAATTGTAATGGATAATAATTTATACAATAATTAATTTAAACTCTTAGAATTCCTATATTCCTCACACCAATAACTTTGTAGCATTTTAACTTTGTTTTCATTTGTAATTTAAAATGAATTACATAAAATACAATTTACAAAGATATTAAAGTAGAAACTATAATACTTAAAGTTAGACGTTATTAATTACAAAATTAGGCCCGATATAAAATGAAAATATTGAGATTAATTTGGTCAAAAAAATATAGGTAAACTTTGTACAATAATTAATTCCTTTGTTCCTCACATCGATAATCGTAGGTCTGTGTGTTAATAACCCCTATAACTATCATGGTCTATGTTAGTAATCCTTGTAACTACTATGGTTTCCATGCTAATAATTGTTATAAGCCATATGGTAGTTGTTTTGATAACAACTCTTATAACTAGTATAGTTCCTATGTTAGTAACCTGTATGGCCTCATTGCTAATAACCCCTATAGTATCTATGTTAATAACATATGTAACCACTATGTTCTTTATGCTAATAACCCTCATATGGTAAT
>ML801382.1:40220-78977 GCA_009831015.1 Picea engelmannii
TTATTGTAAATGGCCTTCAGAGCCTCATTGTAACCATGTTCTTGGGAATGAGCACAGTTGTCACATCTCTTCTCAGAGATAAGTCGCCACCATTCCAGCAAGCTTGTTTTCCACTGCATTTTACAGTTTCAACTTATTTTCTTATTGAATAGAAAACTTGTTTTACTGTATCTCTGTTATTCTGTGTTAAGCATCGGTTAATAATCTGTAGTCATTTCGTTATGCTCATAAAATCCGGATCACTTTTGGTGGGGGGTATTTGGGGTTGAAGGGTTCTAGGGTTACTAGACCATATTTTTTGCTTCCAAAGTAGCACCTAAGAAATGGGATTTCCATTCTTACCTTCAAAAGAAATTCCAATAATTTCTTGGAAACACACACACACGCACAATCAATATGCGTGGTTGTAATACAATTATATTCTTTAAGTTATACATATACATATAGTTATATTACAATAGGTTGTAATATAACTATAACCTTTAACCTATACATATAACAATTATAATAACAATCACTTTTAATGTATATGTATAAAGGAAAACTTTGTTGGAAGACCCAAGGTATTCTTCCCACATTTGTGGATGACATCCCTAGTAAACCAGTTGAAGTAGAGTAGTGCACCTCACCCATGGAGATTTGAATTGAGAATGTGTAAGCATAGAACTAGCAAATTGCTAGTAATATTGTGACAACCATATGAGATAACCCTTTGGGCTTGTATGTATGTATTTATATCAATTTTGACATATTTTTTGTATAGAATTTCTTAGTAAATAAATTTCATTATGAAAAATAGTTGTAGAATTCAAGGCAAAAATAAGGTTGATATACACATAGAGAGAGTTTTTCTAATGAAAATTGTTGATTAATAATAAATCAACTTCATAGAAGAAAAAATCCACTTTTTTGTCATTTTATTTGTACCATCCCAAAAAAATCCACTTCTCAATTTCTCTGACCATACCATCATATTTTCAAAGTTCATAGAGAGGAAGGATGAACTTCACATGGGAAGCGTTGAGGAGAATATCAAAGGTGTTAGAAGTGATTTTTGGATTAGGGTTCTTCTAGAAATGGTTTCCTCCATGAGGGGTTTTCAAATGGGGTTATGGGGGATAATGACCATTTTGATATGACTATGGATAAACATATTAAAATGTTACAATGAAATAGTCACTTTGGAGTTAGTTTTGTGACTAGGATGTTTGATTCATACGTAGAACCTAAGTGATGGGTTTTACATGACGTTAATCAAAAGGCATGTTACTCCCNCCCCCCCCTCGTGCCTAGGGGTAATTAGAGGAGATCATGTCTCATGGACCACAATGGAGACAATGATCTCGACCATGATGTTGATCAACATGTCCACAGATAGAAACCTAACAACCCCCCTCATATTTCCTCCTACAACTATAGATCAATCAAGCTCATCACACCCAGACAACTTAGTGTATAGGATATGGTAAGTCAGCATCACCATGAGGTGTGTTAGTCCCTCTTACATGCAAAGTGTTGGGCTTAATTTACTAGGCATAGGGATGAGGATCATTGGTTGAAGTTGGATAATGTATCATTGGCTCACGAAGTGATGTCCATTTCCTTGTTTCACCTTGGTGGCCAACTTTTGTGCCCTAGTCCCATGTTGTCACTACCTAAGGAAAAGGAGTACTACTAGGGGGGCCTCAAAAGGGTATTGTTCTATTCCCCACCATACTTAACACTTTACATCCTAGGGCTTGTCACAATGTACTAAAATTCATTCATGGGTCATGGTTCATTCTCTCATGAGAAGGGGCTGAAGGCCCAGATGTTGATGTAGTTACTATATACAAAAATGGTAAAGGCCACCCATAAAATCCAAAGGATAGCTTAAGCTCTACCCCCTCTAATGGTAATCTCCCCTTGTCCTGATGCACTAAATACACATTTATAACTAGACTTTATCCTAGTAAAGAAATGAAATAATAAAGCTTGAAACCTGTAAAGAGGACTTGCAAAATAATGAATGGGGAACAAAAGGCAATTAAGGGATTCAAAATGCAAAAAGTATCGAGGAAAGGGTACCTCAAGCATCAAGTGCTCCCTCTAAATTTTTTCTCATAGAAATGGATTTAATGACACCATAAGCCATGAAGCAATCCCAACATGTATCACTATCACACTTACTCTTGAAGGGTTCTTTTCTTTCATCGTTTCCCTAGGGACATATCCCTCTACCTAGGTATTTTCTTTCGCTGTCTTGGTTGGCACACCTAATAGGGTTTGATGAAGGACCTCCCATATTGAAACTTTACAACTCATATAAAGTCTTGAGCCAATGTGATACTTGAAGGGGATATTGAAGTGAATTATTCATATGGCTTATATTCTAAGTAACAACTTACTTTGCATGAATTAAGGTTATGAACATTGGTTTACCTAATCTTATATTATGTTTTGATTTGGATGGCCCTGACATGGTTCCTTGAGGGACGTCCCAGGCTTTCACCCAAGACGTTGTGCCCTTATTGCAATATGTTGGCACGTGTGATGTAGAGAAGTGAGTCACACAGTGACTTGGCACCTTCTGACATGAGCTATCACATCTTAAGGACCTTGGACGATGGAAAAATGGGCTTGGTTTTGAAAGATTTGGACAGATGGGTTTAAATCCCACATGTTGGGCAATGTACCCCAAGGCTTATTACTCATTGGATTGAGGATGTTACGCCAATGGACAGTTGGAAACCTTGCAAAGACAAGATACAACTTTCTTCGCCTTAGATGCAATACCATACACCCTTGATATTGACCTTCATTTGATGATGATGTCACCCTCTAGGGTTTGATGATCACTTGGGGTACCATTGATGATTTAGCATGAACATGGACAAGGAGATGCACCTTTTCCATGATTACACCTTGAGATGATGACACGTGGCTTTGGGAGGCCCTCCTTCACCATTGGGAGGCTTGACGTCACCATATGTGTGGCATTAGGATGACTTAATTGCATGTTTTATCATTTGTAGAGGATATTTGAGGGATCGGCCCCACTTGTATCATGTATTATTGATGTTTTCACTTTCTTATGTGGACAATGTGCTAGGGTTTACCTCATATAAATGAGGCTAGCGCTAGGATCATTTTTCATAACACATTCCTCACACATTTTGTGGGATAACACTCAAAATATTAGCTATTTTTCTCTCTTTGGATCTTTTTACTCATGCACTACTCTTGGAGGAGGATCCTTGTGGATGGTTTGCTCTCTTGGGTGGATATTTTCTACAACTAGGGTTTGAATGGTCTAGCTACTTGGAAGAAGTAAGTAATTTGCTGAAATTTATTGTCTCTTGCTAATGTTAAAGGTGTTAATTACTATATTCGTGCAAGTTTCATTGTCTTGTTGAAACCCTAGGAAGGAGACATAAGTGCTTCTCTCCTTCACAAAGTTTTTATTGTCCAAGTTTATGAAACATTATTTGCTAGGGTTAAAATCCTAAGGCCCAAAAGTGCTTGCACTTTAGGGTTTTAACCCTAATCTTTGATCCTTGACCTAAGTGGAATAAGAAGAAGGAAAAAATGGCACCTAGGGTCCAAGAGTGTTTGCACCCTAGGAACATTTTTCTTCAAATTCTATAACCTAAGGCCCAAGAGTGTTTGCACCTTAGGTTTTATACCTAACCCTTCATATTTCATCCAACTCAACCTTCAAGGTAATGCATTTGTGACTCCATAAGCCCTAGAGGAAAATGACACTAATCTAGATTTGTTCTTGTGATGAAAGTATCTTTTAAAATTGATATTTTCTCTCTCTCAAACGTTCAACTGACTTTCCTAACCCTAACTCTAACAACCTACTACTATTTATTGTTGTTGTTATAAAAGTTTGCTACAGCCACTTAAAATTGACTTAATTTGTTGTATACACACATTAACAAGTGACTTAAACTACTCAGAAAACTCTTATAGCAATTGGATAATGTTATACTTGTTGAATGCTAAAATTTCATGGTGAATTGTTATATTTCTGAGTACTTTTATTTGTTGTTGTTGCAATATATCAATTGTTGTTATATAACTAGTTTGCTATTGTAATTTGCAACAACCATAGCATGTATTGATTATCTAGTGTCTAAGAGGTCATCATTGCACTTCATAGCTTGGTAATTGTCTATTTATGCTACAAATTGTTTATTGTCTCGTACAAGTACAACAATTACCTTGCAACCTCCCATTTCCCTTCCTAGACCTAGATCTAACTAACATGTGATCAAGATAGGGGGTTGTAGGCTTGGATAATCTTTCTATTTGATCCCTTGAGGTCACTAGGAAAGCCTCCCTTATGGTGGACCTCTCTCCATCACTAAAACGAGCGAAGTCTCTACTTAGGTGACTGGTAGATTCTTCCATAGTTACACAAGATTTGGGATCTTGCGGAGGGATTTGCACAAGTACAAATCCTGTGGTAACAAGGCCCATATACTTTTGGACTCTTATAAGGTTGTGTTTTGCTTGTATTTTAACTCAAGCCTTTTTTCTTTTCTTTTGAAAGCTATATATATTTATATAGATATAAATATAAAAACCAAAAATTTTGACATAATTTACTCATGGCTTTCTACTATTTTTTATTAAGTGTAATGTTTCTCACAACTTTAGTGGGCCTTCTCTTATAAGTACATAACAACATATACTATTAAACTATAAAAGTTGTTCGGAGTTTTTTTCCTTCAACATGCTCCATGCCATCTCCATGCTCTTTTTGTTGGTTGTGGAGCCTGATTATCTCCCTGATTTAGAGGTCTTTTACTTTCAGCCGTGTTTATACCCCATGAAGTATTTACACCCCAGAAGTATGTACACTCTTCCATGCGGGGGAGTGCAGAGGGGGGTACCCCCTCTGTGGGGTCTGGGGGCAAGCGGGCCCCCAGCGGGGGTTCGGGGGCGAAGGCCCCGAAGCAAAAATTGCCTTGTAAAAGTATATTGCAATTTCATTGTAAATCTGGACCGTTCATTATAAGGTCGCAGATCTAACGATAGAGATTATGTTAGGGTTTTTTTCCCTAGAAGGCAACCCTCTTTTATGAAGGAAATGTATTGCGGCTATGTATGTTGGCGAGTATTGTATTCTGAGAGAGGAGACTGTGAGAGAAAGAAGAGGAAGTTACAACGGGTTTTGTTGTAGGTTGTATCCCTTCATTTTGTTGGATAATAATAAAGAAAGGACTTGGCAATTTCTCTGGTGGACGTAGCCCACACTGGGTGAACCATGTAAATCTGTGTCTCTTTTGTATTGTGTATCTTCTGTGTTTTGTTTCCGCATTTATTTTATTTTATTGCTTCGCGGTCCTGTTTCTCTAACACTTTTTTTCCCTCTCGACAATATTCAATATTGTTTTGTGTAGAGTATATGAGGAAGTAAGCTATTTACAAGTACCACAAGATTTAATATACTTGAAAAAGCTATCTAATTTGCATTTTCTCCCATTGTTTATTCTAAAAATTGTAATCCTTCTCACTTTCTCTCTTAACCATGCGTCTAAATTCCTTAAATATTTATAAACATTTGAATTGTACCTATGGCCATTTTTTTATTAAAAATTTAAATGTTATGTTGTGTGCGCATGTCAATAATGCCTTAAATATTTATAAACATTTGAATTGTACCTATGGCCATTTTTTTATTAAAAAGTTAAATGTTATGTTGTGTGCGCATGTCAATAATGGAGTTCTTGTGGGATCAAAAAGTTCATTATGCATTGTTCCAATTACGTTTCTACTCTCCATGCACCATTGTTATTAAATTTATCCCTAAATTGATTAAGTATGAACTTTACAAACACGTTTCCGTTGAATTGAAGAGGTATTTACTTGAATTGAAAAAAGACCATAAAGCATACTATGTTTATACCAAAAAGTGCAGGTATTTAGTTGATAAAATGTATATCCATAGCATTGTAGGATTAATATACCAACATTTCAAAACAAAAATCCATAACCCAAATTGACTAATGCCCAAGGTCTTTTTAAGCAATAAATATGCATACCTTCTTCAACACCTCCCCACAACCACTTTATAGTTGTTTCAATTGTCCTTTATAAGGCACTTGTTTACATCAAATTCGATCTTTAAATGTTGCTTCCCCATTTTGAATTATGACTATGTGTCTCCATTTAATTGGAGAGGTTTTCCCTCAAGTTGGAAACAATCCACAAATTATTATGTTTCTTCAACACTGTAGGTAGTTACTAAACGTCTATATATAACAATGTGTGATTGATAAAAGCATCTTTTTAAAAATGAAATAAAAAATCCATTGCATATATTAACTAATGTTTAATAATCAGCTATAGCAATAAATCCACATAGATTACCTTCTTCGACTCCTTCAACCACTTTATAGTTGTTTCTACATAAAATTGAATATTGAAATGTTGTTTCACAATATTGATTGATGTGTGATAGGTTCTTTAGACCGGATAGATTCAATACATCATGCATGTCTTTAACATCTCTATTAAACATCTTCATTGAGATTGTCCATGTCTTTAACACCTCTATTAAACATCTTCATTGAGATTGTCCTTTGGCCTTTAACAACATGCACATTGTTATCTCCTACAACAACCATCTCTCTTTGACTTCCATTATCATCAAATGAGGCAAATCCCTCATGTGTCATGTCCTTAGTGAACCTAAGCTTGCATACCATGCCTTTCTAAATGTATTCTGACCACTAGTGTGTTGATGATTGCAGCTTCATGATACATCCTCTAGGACATGTTCTACTCTAAGACTGAGTTGAGTCGACCTGTGAGAGAGCCCATGTGTTGGGTGTGTCGTTCCTCTCTGGACTGAGATGAGACGATGTGTGCCCTTGTGTGGGGTGAGGATGCCCATGAGATGGGTCTGTCATTCCTCTCTGGATTGATATGAGTCGATTTGTACCCCTGTGTGGGGTGAAGGTGCCCATGTGATGGGTGTGCGTCAGACTCTGCACTGAGTTGTTATGACGTGTGGTCTCCTACCTTGTGGACTCAATTGAGTCAGGCTTGAGATGGTACTCCAGATGATTCTCATGTGGACTCAGTTGAGATAGAGATCTGTTGAGTAGGACGTCCATGTGGCCGAGCACAAGTGGATGTGTCTCTAGTGGTTGAGCACTAGTGGACGTGTGAGATCCTTGTTATATTGTCTAAGTGTAAGATTTACATGTAACCCTAATTGTGATGTAAAGGGTACAGGTCGGCCCCACCATATGTGAAAGATAATTAATGTTTATTGTAATAATTAATTATTTTTTGAGTTATTGAGGTCAGCCATGTTGTGCCAACAGACACACCTATTGTTGTGTCTGGTCTAGTATAAATAAAAGTGATTTCCCCATTGAGGAAACACACAAGTCACTTATCATTTGGAAATTTCAGCAAGTACATTTCTAGGGTTGAAGTGCGCACCTCTCTTGGGCGCAAGTATCAAAGTAGTAGAACACCCTCTTGTGTGTATTAGGGTTTCATGGTTAGAGGATATTCTCTTGAGAATATAGCAAACGATTGTTGGGTTTTTCTCCCTTGTTGAGAAGGGTTTTCCCAGGATATTTCTTGTGTTCTTGTGCATGGTTATTCTTCTAGTGATCTTGGTTATTGCAGCACTTGTAAATTGTGTAGATGCATTTGTTCATGGTTCAAGTAAATGATAAAATGAAATAAACCTCATTCTTGAGCTTAGCATAGTGAAAATTCAACATGGTATCAGAGCATAGGTCTTGAAGAACCCATTGCACAAGCATTAAATCCATTCGCCCTCCTTTCTGCAAATCTGTACGACCTTCTAGGGTTTTTGAGAAAAAGGTATGACCCTCCTTCTTTTTTAGTTTCAACACTTTATACTTGGACGTTGGGGATAAAATTGGCATAGGAGAGTACGAMCTCCTTCAATGCACCTCCAGAGACTCTCAAAGTGCAATTTCGAGAATTTTGGATTTTTGGCCCTAGGGTTTCGCAATTTTCTGCAGAAAATTCAGATTTAGGATTTTTGCAGCTCATTGAAGGAGTTTTTCAGTTCACCAGTGTTCTTATGACTTTCAAGGCTTATTTTTGGCAGTCATAATCCCAACAAAACCTAAGATTTCTAGCCTAGCCTAATCGTTAGGTTTTCTAGCCCAGTTGGTAAGGGTTTGTGAAGACTCTGAAAATATGATGAACAAAACCTTGGTGGAAGATAAGCTCGATGGATCAAACAACTTCAGTTCTTGGAAGTCAAGACTTCATATCACCCTTGAAGAGGATGACCTATTGAGGGTGATACAAAAGGCTTTACTAGAGACAACTCCCGATGAAGAGAAGGAAGGAAGATGACATCAAGGCAAGAAAGATAATCATCTACTTAGTAAGAGATCATCTCCTACCTCATATTTCCAACCTGAAGACAACTTATGAAATGTATGAAGCATTGAAGAATATGTTTGAGAGTAACAACACCCTCAGAGCTCTTACATTGAAGGGCTAGCTTCAAAATATCAAGATGAAAAAAGGTGACACTGTTGTTATCTTCTTCATGAAGATATCAAAGATCAGAGATCAGCTAGGTGCCATTGGAGAAATCATATCAAAGAGAGAACTTGCTTTTACCACTCTCAATAATCTTCAAAAACATTGGGAACCATTTCTTCAAAGTATGAGTGGTAGAGAACAACTACCTACTTTTGATCGTCTATGGACAGATTGTACCCAGGAAGAAATCAGAGTTATAGCTAGAGGAGTGGAAGACTCCCCTCATGATGAAAATCATGCTCTTGCACTTGATACAAAGAAAGGAGGAAGAAATAAAAGAAACTTCAGTCAAACATTCAAAGACAAGAAGACTTCATTAGCTTCATGTTATGGTCAGAGAAAAGACATGTCAAAGATCCAGTGCTTCAGATGTGACAATTATGAACACCTTGCGAGAAATTTTCTACCAGGAAGAGAGGAAGACAATATGCTTCCACTGTTGACATGGATCCAGACCCACCTCAGAGAGATGAAGACATGAGAGATGAGGATTTCTTCCTCTGATCTTTCTCGGGAGGACCAAATACAAGATTGAGCATAATTGTAGACTAGGATAAGTTTTGTACTACATTCCTTATTTGATTTAATCATTAACCTGTAGTTGCTTGCATTCTAATAATGAAGGGCATTATCCCTGGTACAGGAGTCCAAATTTTCTTGGTTGGTTATTATCCTAGTACGAGAGGCCCACAAAGTACTGTAGAGTCAGTAGAGGACCTGAGAAGACATGAGATGTCTCCAGGTTAGCAACACAGAAAAGGGAAGATGTCTATCCTTTAGACTTCAGAGGGAGTCAAAATATTTGAGAAGAAGGGAGAGACAGTACCTTCTCCTCCTTCAGCAGTTCAGAGGGAGACAACCATTGTTTCAGTTGATCCAGTCATTCCAGTTAAACTAGTTTCTCTGGTTGATATCCATAGAGACATTGTAGTAGAACATAAAAGGCCTTCCTGGGCTCGAGAAACTCTGCAGGAGGCAGAGGGACATGCAGCTCCTCGATGCACATTCCGAAAGAATAAGAAACCATTTAGATTTTCGAGCTATGAGCCACATCATTGATACCGAGCCTTCTTATCATGGAGAAGCAGTAGGTATGGAAAGATGCCATGAAAGAAGAGTATCAGTCTATCATAAATAATGATGTGTGGGATATTATTCTAAGACCAGAAGGGAAGTCTGTAGTGACTTCCAAGTGGATCTATAAGATCAAGCATGCAGCTAATGGAAGTGTCGAGAAGTACAAAGCAAGATTTGTAGCCAAAGGATTCCCACAGGTGGAGGGGATTGATTATGAAGAGACATTTGCTCCTATAAATCGATATGCTTCCATCTGTATTATCATTGCACTAGCTATATCTATGGGTTGGAAACCACATCAGATGGATGTAAAGACAACCTTTCTCAATGGTGAGATTGAGGAAGAAGTTTACATCGAGCAACCAGAGAGATTCGTGATACATGACCAAGACAAACACACTGGATAGCAGGAAAGCATGTATTGAGATATCTACGAGGCATAGTTGGATATAGTTTGAGATATACTTCTGGTGTAGACATAAGATTGCAGGAATATGCCAATGCAGATTGGGCAGGGAGCGTAGTGGACCAGAAGAGCACATTTGGTTGTTGTTTTACCTTGGGATCTGCCATGGTTTCTTGGTGGAATAGGAAACAAAGCTCTTTGGATTTGAGTACCGTAGAAGCAGAGTACATAGCGTTATGTGTGGCAATCCGCGAAGTAGTGTGGCTTCGCAAGCTCCTAACGGATTTATTTGATCATGAGATGGATCCTACCATCATTCATTGCGATAACCAGAGTTGTGTGAAGCTTTCTGAGAATCATGTGTTTCACGATAAATCAAAACACATTGAGATAAAACATCATTATATTAGAGACATGGTGCAGAGGAAAATAGTACACGTGCAGTACCTTCCTGCACATGGGTAGATTGCAGATATCTTCACCAAACCGCTTTCCAGGACAAAGTTTGAGTACTTCCGTGAGAGATTTGACCTGGTGGAGAATGTCTCCCTAGCTGAGAGGGAGTGTTGATGATTGCAGCTTCGTGAGACATCCTTCAGGACATGTTATCCTCTGAGACTGAGTTGAGTCGACCTGTGAGAGAGCCCATGTGTTGGGTGTGCCCATGTGATGGGTGTGTCATTCCTCTCTGGACTAAGATGAGACGATGTGTGCCCCTGTGTGGGGTGAGGATGCCCATGAGATGTGTGTGTCATTCCTCTCTGGATTGAGATGAGACAATGTGTACCCCTATGTGGGGTGAAGGTGCCCATGTGATGGGTGTGCGTCAGACTCTGGACTGAGTTGTTATGACATGTGGTCTCATGCCTTGTGGACTCAGTTGAGTCAGGCTTGAGATGGTACTCCAAATGATTCTCCTGTGGACTCAAATGAGATAGAGATCTATTGAGTAGGACATCCTTGTGGCTGAGCACAGGTGGACGTGTCCCTAGTGCTTGTTAAATTATTTTAACTGCAAAGAGTATTCTATTTATTATTGATGTGTTATTCATTAGATCAATCCCCTTTTGTGGATTGATCATGTCATGTATTGTAAATGACCAAATCCCCTTTTGCGGATTGGTAAAACCCTAATTGTAATAGGCTAAATGAGAAGTCGGCCCCAGAATATATTAAAGTGGTTATAACCACCCAGATTGAGAAGTTGGCCCTGCCAGTGAAAATACACCTCAGTTCAGTGCCTGCTAGATTGTATAAATAAGAGAGGCTAGTGCCTCATTTGTTCACTCACTCACTTGTTCATCAGAGCGCAAGTTTGGAGCTGCAGTTGAAGAAGAAGGAAGAGAGAGAGAGGTGCATACTAGGGAGGGGAATTTTTGTATTGTTTGGTTTATTCTCTTGGCATTGTATTGGCTATCTATATTAAGAAAGTTTTTGTTGGGTTTTCTCCCCCATGAGGGTTTCCCAGGATAAATGATGTGTCTCTTGTGATTGTGTATTTCTCAGTGATCCTATTTATGCTATGGTTATCTAGTGAATTGAAAAGAAACCTAATAATAGCTTAAACCTTAACATGGTATCAGAGCTACGCTAAAGAGAACATCTTTCACAAAAAGAAGAAAAACGTCATTGTTGTCGTACACGAAAATTAGGGCTTTTTATTGAAATAGGTTTTTAGCCTCAAAACCATCTAGAAAAGTGTGCCCTAACCCAAGGAACTCTTTGGCACCTTCAACGCACCTTTTTAGTGGGTAGATCTCTCGAAAAGTGAAACCCTAGTTTTCACAAAGTACCAAAAAACCAAAAGCACCAGTCCAAAAATCTATTGATCAAGTTTGAGGGGGGGAATTTGGATTTTTATAAATCTGACTGCACCATCTTACTCGCCTCAGCTCAGCACATCTATCCCTTGGATCATAATTTCAAATTTTGAAGTTTGAAAAATTAGGGTTTCCTCATAAAACCCTAAGTTGCAGTTGCAGTTGCAGTCTCAGAACCAGTTGCAGTTGCAGTTGAAGTATCAGCCATAGTACCAGTTGCAGTCACCCTTGAAGTTTTTAAGAGTTGGTGATCATTACCGCTGCTACCAAATGGTGCCACTACCTGCAAATGATATCTAAGGTATGTACTCACATATGTTTAAATTGTTAAGCTTTAAAGGGTATTTGCAGGAGAAGGGATCTTTTGCCATAGATCCAGAAGGATTTCAAGATCCAACACATTCAGAGGAATAATGCAACCCAGGTTTGATTATTTTGATATGCATCTATTTGATCTAGATTACATGTTGAAGCGATGACCATCATACTAACCTTTGGTCAAAATTAAAGTCAAGGTATTAGATGGATTAAAGTTGAGATCATAGAGTTTATTCTCTAACCCAACCTTCTGTCAAAATAGAGTATTGTATTAGTACAAGAAGACAGGTTGAATAAAGCACTCGTCATCTTGAGTGAAGGAGACTTGGAAGAAAAGCAACACACTCATTCTTGAGGACAAGGCTCCAAGTTCCAGGTTTGATTGATTAAGTTGATAAGATTCAAAGTTGCACTTAACAAATTGATGACTAACCCTTTATAAGATAGCAGTCCTTGAAAAGTATTATACTTGGTAGCATGTGAGCATATTGAGATAAATGCTTAATGTAATCATTTGCCTGATACAACTAACATCTCCTTTAAGAGAAACCTCTTGTGTTAGTCCCAGGTTGCCATGGAGGAATGTTTGATCACAACACTATAAGAGTGTTGACCTCATTTAGTATTGTATTTCTTACTTTTCATCTTTGCTTCAGACAGGTCACAAGTGATAGCTCTAAAGGAGCCACTATGATGATTATTCATGCTATTATTTTATCTATTATTATAAAAAGATTATTATTCTTGTTTGTTGTTTTGTTGACCTTGTTTCAGGTCACAAGTGAGAACCGTGAGGAAGCTATAGTGAAGGTTGTTGAAGGCAACATATTATATGAGACATGAAACAAACTATGTAGATGACCATATACACTCGTGTACCACAGAAGATGAAGAAGAAGTTATCTCTTTAGATTCAAAGTATCTCATATGAAAATTGATTGAAAGGAGCAGAAAGCTCCAAAGATGATCGAACATTAGAACGGAAAGCAAATCTCGTTTGAAGCCTGACTCTGTCTTTCATATTTAGACTTGGTATTCAACACCAAGTATACCCTGTAAGAGATAATGAAGTCCTTGTAGACTCAGAAGAAATCGTGAGTAAGCCTGATCTCAGAAAGGATCAAATGAAGAGACAACTTACAGGACTGGGAGACAAATGTTGTGAGAAGACTAGATAGTAGCTTCAGAAACTTCTAGGAGATATGAAATCTCTTGGGAAGATTCCCTTGTTTCAGTGACAGAGAAGGAAGTCAGTCAAAAAGACTAGGATATGGATTCTTCCGTGAGACTAGAAGAGAAGTCAATATTGACTTTCAAGATTGATCTATACAGATCAAGCATGTTGCAGATGTACAAAGCCTGATGTGTGTCTAGAGGATTCTCCCAGCAAGAGGGAGAAGACTATGACAAGACACTTACTCCATTTATTGAAGAAATAGTTCTAGTATTTATGAAGACAACCATGACAACCATGATTCATATATAGTATGACATGCAAGGGGAGCAATCCCCGTATTTAAAATCAAGTGGCAGTTGTTGCATTACATTAGTTGGGTCATGGAAACATGACTACAATGAAAGATAAAGTTACCTCCATGAAAGAAGAAGAGCTAGCTTCAGTATCAGTTATTGAGCCACTTTCAGTTTCAAATGAAATCGCTGCCATGATAGAATGAGAGGAGTTACTCTCAAATTTTAGCAGCCACAGTGAGAATGAAGCAGTCATTCTCAGCCTCGAAACAGTTGCAGGTGCAGAGTCCCAGTTCCAGAAGGAACAGTTGCAGAGAGAGTAGAGGACATACTCCCAGACAGCGAAACAGACAAGTGCTTTGCAGAAAGCACATAGAGCTAGCACATGATTGTGCAAATTGAGTTGCAACTAAGCAAGTGTACCAGATTGGTACAATGTAATGAGAAAAATTGATTCGATGATTGAAGATAGAAAGACTTGTGTCTGCCAGTTGAAGAAGGATTTGTACGTATTGAAGCAAGATCCTAGAGCTTGATATGGCAGAATTTACAGCTTCCTAAAGAGCTTGGGAGTTACCAAAGAGTAAAGTTGATTCTAACCTTTATCTCAAGGTTATGAATGATGAGCCAATTATGTTACTACTATATGTAGGGGATGTATTATTGACAAGATAAAGAAAAGCTCATCACAGATTGTAGAGGAAGCTCGCTACAAAGTTTGACAGGAGATCTAAATGCATTATCTCTTAGGTCTTGAGGTATGACAAAGCCTAGAGAGGATCTTCCTTAACCAAGGGAAGTATGCAGTTGAAATCCTGAAGAGATTTGATATGTTGGAGTGCAAGTCCATGAATACACCCATGGAAACAAAGTTGAAGCTCATGGTTGACATTTCATCAGAATTGATTAATGTCACGTTGTATACACAGAGCATTGGATCGTTGATGTATCTGACGAACACCAGGCTAGATATTTGTTTTGTTGTGAACACCTTGAGTCAGTTTCTGGTAGAACCCAAACATGTTCACTTAGTTGTTGCAAAACATGTGATGAGATACCTTAAGGGTACATAAGATTGTGGTCTCAGTTATGATGGAGACCATGACTTCAGACTAAGTGGTTATACTGATTCAGATTGAGCTGGAAGTGTTTCTAATAGAAAGAGCATTTCAGGATGTTGTTTCAGTCTGAGGTCATCCATGACTTCATGGCAGAGTAGGGAGCAATTTAGCATTGCTCCGAGCACAGCAGAAGCAGAGTACATTGTTGCATGTTCCGCCAGTTGTGAAGTCATATGGCTTCGGATGTTGTTGACAAATCTATTTGATCTAGAGATGGAAGCCACCATGATCCTATGTGATAACCAGAGTTGTATAAAGATGATGGAGAACCTTGYGTTCCATGATGAGTCGAAGCACATAGAGATCTTGTATCTCTTCATTCGTGATATGTTGCAGAGAGGAGCTATAAAACTCCAATATGTTGAAGCAGATGAACAAGTTGCAGATGTGTTAACCAATCCTCTGTCTCGTGTAAAGTTTGAGCACTTTCGAGACAAGCTTGGTATAGTCTGAAAGGACCTCCCTCGAAAGGGGGAGTAGTGTTGATGATACTATGGTATCCTGATCAGTAGTGGTAGCTCCGTTAGGATTTTTATAATCCTAGGGAATCTTATGATTCCTGGGCAGATCCTGAAGGTCCGATAAGGACGATCTGTCAGAGTACCACGTCGTAGCTCAGTTAGGATTTTTATAATCCTAGGGAATCTTATGATTCCTGGGCAGCGCCTTAGGGACTGTCAGAGTACCACAAAATGATGATGTACCAACTTAATTGTTGTGATGATGTGCCAGCTTAATTGTTGTGATGTCAGCCTCTTGTTGTGATGATGTGCCAGCTTAAGTGTTGTGATGTCAGCCTCATGCTGATGACATGCCAGCCTCGTGCTGTGATGTCATCTTTGTGCTGATGATATTGTGTAGCCAGCTTCGTGTTGTGATGTTAGCCTCGTGCTGAAGACTCTCAGCCTAGTGTTGATGTTGATGATACTCCAGCCTTCGTGTTGTGATGTTGTTGTTAATGATGCTCCAGCCTTTGTGTTGTGATATTGTTGTTTTTGATGTTGTATTAGCCTTGTGTTGTTATTGATGATGATGATGTATTAGTGTTATACTAATCCATGTTGATGCAGTTGATGATGATGATGCCACTTCAGCTTCTTGCTGAAGTTAATGATGATGATGCCACTTCAACCTCTTGCTGAAGATGATAACGATGCCACTTTAGCTCCTTGTTGAAGATGATTATGATGATGATGATGTTATTTCATCTTTCACGCCGAAGATGATGATGTTACTTTAGCCTCACGCTAAAGATGATGATGATGTTACCTTAGCCTCATGCTGATGAGGATGATGATGCCATTCTAGCTCCCTACTGAGAATGATGATATTGATTATGAGAAAAACTTTTGATGATTTATAGATGTCAGCTAGTGTTCCAAGATGTTGTTGATGATGTTGCCCTCTCTCGTCCGATGTTGTAGAATACCATTTTTGTTAAGGGGGAGTGTTGAATTATTGTAACTGTAAAGAGTATTATATTTATCATTGATGTATTATTCATTAGATCAATCCCCTTTTGTGGATTGATCATGTCGAGTATTGTAAATGACCAAATCACCTTTTGCGGATTGATCAAACCCTAATTGTAATAAGCTAAATGAGAAGTTAGCCCCATAATATATTAAAGTGGTTATAACCACCCGGAATATATTAAAAGTGGTTATAACCACCCAAATTGAAAAGTCAACCCTACCAGTGAAAAGACACCTCAGTTCAGCGCCTGCCAGATTGTATAAATAAGAGAGACTAGCGCCTCATTTGTTCACTCACTCACTTGTTCATCAGAGTGCAAGTTTGGAGCTGCAGTTGGAGAAGAAGGAAGAGAGAGAGGGAGAGAGAGGCGCATACTTGGGAGAGGACTTTCTGTATTGTTTGGTTTATTCTCTTGGCATTGTATTGGCCATCTATATTAAGGAAGGTTTTGTTGGGTTTTCTCCCCCGTGAGGGTTTCCCAAGATAAATGATGCGTCTCTTGTGATTGTGTATTTCTCAGTGAACCTATCTATGCTATGGTTATATAGTGAATTGAAAAGAAACCTAATAATAGCTTAAACCTTAACAGTGTTGAGCACTAGTGGACGTGTGAGATCCTTGCTATATTGTCTAAGTGTAAGATTTACATGTAACCCTAATTGTGATGTAAAGGGTATTTACAGGTCGACCCCACCATATGTGAAAGATAATTAATGTTTATTGTAATAATCAATTATTTTTTGGGTTATTGAAGTCGACCTTGTTGTGCCAACAAACACACCTATTGTTGTCTCTGGTCTAGTATAAATAAAGGTGATTTCCCCATTGAGGAAACGCACAAGTCACTTGTCATTTGGAAATTTCAGCAAGTACATTTCTAGAGCTGAAGTGCACACCTCTCTTGGGCACAAGTTTCAAGGTAGTAGAACACCCTCTTGTGTGCATTAGGGTTTCATGGTTGGAGGAACTTCTCTTGAGAATATAGCAAAGGATTGTTGGATTTTTCTCCCTTGTTGAGAAGAGTTTTCCCAAGATATTTCTTGTGTTCTTGTGCATGGTTATTTTTCTTGTGATCTTGGTTATTGCAGCACTTGTAAATTGTGTAGCTACATTTGTTCATGGTTCAAGTAAATGATAAAATGAAATAAACCTCATGCTTGAGCCTAGCATAGTGAAAATTCAACATAGTGAAACAATAAAGAGTTCTATGATATTTTTTTTTCTCTTTTCACACTCCTTTTAAACATGGTAGCTTGAATGCATTTTAGGCTTTGAATTAAATTTGCTTTTTTAAATCCTTTCATGCAATCTTTTCATAGCAACCAAGGTTTCCACAATAACAAGACTTTTTTTATTACATGAATTGAATGTATATCCTTTTTTTAATCTCGATACTCAAAATAGTCTTATTTTTAGTTTTCCTCGCCTATTTGATAGCCAAAGCTTACATGTTCATTCAGCATTATTTACCACCAAGGCATGTTCATAACTAGCTTCATCTTAAAGATTATTCCACTTCCACTCTTGCAAGAGTACTTCTATCTCATCAAATGTCAAGAATATTGCTTTGATTGATAAATTGGGACTTTCTACACATTTAAATCGGTGTTAACAAGTTGATCTCTCATTTTAACATTGTCTACACCTATATGACACAAGCCACCTTTCATCATCAACAATACAATTAGTATGTCAACAAATAAACCATATTTCATTAGATGGGTCACACAGCTTTCAATTTATCCCAAGCATGTTGAGAGGTATTTGTGTCTTTCAATTAGTGTAATGTCATTTGACATACAATACCAATAATTGCACGAATTATTTCACCATAATCATCTCATCTACAAGACTCCAGAAACCACCTTCCATTACCACATTATACAATTAGTATATGAACTAGTAAACCATGATTTTAGATAACTCATACAGATTTCAATTTATCCCAAGCATTTTGAGAGATCTTGTTTTGCAATGTAGTCCAATGTCACTTAAGATGTAATACCAATAACTGCATGTGTGATTTCACCATAATTTATCTCATTCATAATGCTCCAAAATCTATTGCACAAAAATGATTCTAACTTGGCATTTCAAACTACATATCCCACAGGCCTGTATAAGTTTGGCAGTTTTACACTAGAATCTAAACAATGCATGCCATTTCTTTCAAGTCTCTTTGCCAACTTTTTCAAACATAATTACATCTGTCACGACAACTTTCGACATCCTTGGTCTTGAAATTGATTATTCTTTGGTTGTTGACAGTGGTCTCCAGCTAGCTAGTCTACACCCAGTTTTGAACCCCCACTCCTCCCTGGCATGGAATGGAAAACTCTTTGAAACGAGAGTTCCTCCAACTATATGGCCACATTCTGCACTCAACTAGACAGATTCTCCATCCTGCAGTCTAATACTCCAGGGGGTTGATTTTCTTCCTTGCAAAGGGCCATCATTACCTGACAGGTGAGCTGCTACTCTGAATCATATCAACTTTCACTCAATTGGACCAACATTCTCCATCCTGCGGTCTAATACTACAGGGGGTTTCGTTTCTTCCTTGCAAAGGGCTATCATTACCTGACAGGTGAGCTGCTACTCTGAATCATATCAACTTTCACTCAATTGGACCAACATTCTCCATCCTGTGGTCTAATACTTCAGGGGGAATGTCATTCTTCCTTACAAAGGGCTACGATTACCTGACAAGCTAACTACTCTAATATCATATCAACTTTCGTGGCTAATTACTACTCTATTGTCATATCAACTTTCAATAAGGAAAATATAGAGCACTGAAAATTTTCCAAAATTGAATTCTCATTTAAAACATTTTATAATCAAATCTTATCTAAATCATATCTAACATATTATCATGTAATCTTGACGAACTTTTGAACATCTACTTCTTGCTAGTTACCTGTATATACCTTAACTAATGATAATACGTGTAAACTGTGGGGCTTATTTCATCAAGGTTGTTTGCATGTATTAGATCTGCTTAATTAATTTTCTAGATTGTATCCTTATCATAAAGATGTATTAGATATGGATCTGGTAATGGTAAAGTGGTGTTTCAGTCATAGGAATAAATTTCCAAAATCAGTATTAATTTCCAACTTGAAATGATGTCTTGTTTCATCAAACTTGTGTGCATGTATTATATCTGCTTAATTAATATTCTAAATTGTACCCGTATCCTAAAGGTGTATTAGATATTGGTTTGGCAATGGTTGTGGTGTTGCAGTCATAGGAATCAATTTACAAACTTAATATTAATTTATAACTTTAAATGAAAAAAGAAGTTTATGTTACTCGAAAGTTCAATATATATTTTAGCATTATAGCAATTGTCCCTTCAAATTTATATTTAAGCTTCCATGTCTATGATGATTTTGTGGATCAAAATAAAAACAACATACAGAACACTCTTTTTTTGATAATATCATAAATAATTAAATCTAAAATTCATAAATTCTCAAAATTTATACTGAAACTTAACAAAGAATATGCAGACCTGACCCTAAGCATATCAGCTGAAGGTACAGGGTGAACTATTTCTTAGAAAGAACATTTCTTTCAACATGAGCCCCTAACATCATGCTTAATTGAAACAGGTATGCTATAATTTGCACACGAAAATTCTTTCACGCATACCTCCTTAAATTTCCAAGAAGCCTCATTTTGCTGCGCCAGCTTCACTTGTATTTCGAAAGAAGATATAGAACATAGTGTATAATTACAATATTATGGAAATAACTGCCATGCAAAAACCATAAAAACACTAAAACCGTCATTAACTGGCATTCTCTATCATTTATCTATGTGCTTGTTTTCCCGCATCAACTTTACGAACTCATAAAATGCTGCAAAAACATATAGAGAATGAGCTTCCAACAAAATTCATGCAAGGAAACTGCAGACAGTTCATAACTGATGATCACAATGCTAAAAAAATTCAAGCAAATTTAAAAGATCACAGCCCCCCAAAAGAGGTATTTTTACCAGGATCTGAATCATGAGGACCAGGGGATGCTTCCGGATGATACTGAAGAGACATTACTTTCATTTCAGGGAAGGCGAGGCCAGCACAAGTTCCATCATTTAAGTTAATGTGAGTTACCTCTACACCTTCTGGAAGTGTGGCAGGATCGACAGCGTAGTTGTGATTCTGCCAGACCAAGAAGAGAAGCATAATTAATCAACTGTTACATCATAGACCAAAAGTAAGAAAGGCTTAAAACAGTAGAAAAACCAGATGTCGGCAGACAAGTTTTCCCTATGCAAGATGTTGATTGAGGTGTGAAAATTACTTGAGCACTTATCTCAACACGGCCACTTCGAAGATTGCGCACAGGATGATTGCCTCCATGATGGCCAAATTTCATTTTAAAAGTTTTTCCACCCAATGCTTGGCCAAGTAGTTGATGCCCCATGCAAATTCCAAACACAGGAATTTTTCCAACCACTTGCTTAACATTTTCTACTGCATAAGGAACTGCAGAAGGATCACCTGGGCCATTGCTGAACAATACACCATCAGGATTCAGTTTCAGAACTTCTGAAGAAGGCCATGTGGAAGGCACAACAGTTATCTTGCAACCATATGAAGCTATGCGCCTTAGTATATTGTGCTTGATACCAAAGTCGTATGCAACAACCTGGCAAAAGAAACAAGACCATACAATCAGCGGCACAGAAAACAAATTAAAATTTGGAATTATCATAGTTCAAAGCAGGCTAACTCACGTGCAATTTGTCAGAAGCTTTTCCATGAGAGTTAAAATCCCATTCTGCGCTTGTTGCGTCTTTCCACTCATATGGTTCAGAGCAAGTGACACCCGAAATCAGATCCATGCCTGCCATATGTTATCATTTGAGTTGTATAGAGGAAGACTGGTGGCATCCATCTCCAATAGAAGGGGAAAAAATTATAAGAGTGATTAAAACAAGAAAGATTCTGCTCCCATACCCACTATGTCCCATGAGCGAGCCATGTTCAGTAGCTCATCATCAGATTTTGAAGACTCGGTACTTATTACTCCTATTAAACTTCCATCTTCTCTTAATCTCCGAGTGATTGCACGAGTGTCCACGTCATCTAATCCACCAGATATTTAGTTGGAAATTGATATCACATAGGTCATATTTGTCGAATGTAGCTTGTATGCAGCATAAAAAAAATCCTGTGAAAATATTGAAAGCCTTGCAGTAACTTACGTATACCCATGACATTTCTTTTTCTCAAATACTCTGGTAGTGTTTCTGCTGATCTCCAGTTTGAGACACTTGAATAACGCATGTAGATGATATTAAATATCAGAAACAATGTAATAGATAATAAAAAAAAAGGAATAAATGATGAAGATTTCATGTCCTGGATAATATTTCCTTTACAATAATTTCTGAGGAATTGCTGCATTTTCATTTTGATTATTGAACCACGTGTTCTTTGGCAAAACATGACTGCCGCTTACCAAGTGCTCAGATTTCGAATCACTAATCCTCCTAGAAAACACTGATTTGACTCTTCATCATCTGCAATTTAGAGAATCGTTTGCACAATGAATTAGAACTTCCAAAATTCGCATCAGACATTTCCCATTTTCTAATTATGACAAATGCACAGAACACAGCTTTCCATAAGACAGCCTGCATACCTATATTAACACCTGTGTTGCCAATATGTGGGTTAGTCATCAGAACAAACTGGCCAGCATAACTTGGATCGGTCAGTATTTCTTGATAGCTGCATGTGAAAACATTCCTCAGTCAAATTTCCACTGATTAAATTAAATAATGGATTCCCTAATCTAAGATGCATTCCAACACAAAACAGGCAGACAGTTTAAGCAAGGTTAACTCACAAGGGCACTTGAACTACTCATGAACCTTCGGATGATTAAAAGTGCTTGAATTTACCTATATTTGCTATGAGATAATGTTGATTATTTAAATCCCTAAATAGCAATCCATAGCTTAAATGATTCAACATATTTATTAATCTACATAGAAGAACTTTGCTTTGTTAGGGTGAAACTTCAGTAGCTAGGGTTTGTAGGTGTGGGGCTACATCTATCTATCTTATAGTATGTATTGAGCCTTATAGTATAAGTCTCATCATATATTATGCCTTATTTTATAGTACACACATTATAAGACATAAAATTATAATATAAACACAAGTAGTATTTACTATTATTACACACATGTATTGATTTAATATAAGATACTGATGTTCTTTTTTTCTTTTTTTTTGTGACTGGCGGAATCGGCAACTCGCGGTTCTCGTACTCGCGTGACACGGGGTCAATTCCCGTCTGCTACCTCTATAACCTCCAGGTGTGTCCACACAGCCCGCAAGCATGGGGCACGGGTAAATCGGGGTGAGAATCGAACTTGAGACCTCCTTTTTACATTTCCTTCCATTTACACGGCACTTGCCAATCGGTCTACACCCCTGCCGGCTATAAGATACTGATGTTAGACTTTAGTATATTATATAGTTATTACTATACCTATGTTATACATAGTATTATTTTATATAAATTAGAAATGAATAAATATTTATAATTATGTATTTAGTATTTAGATACTGTATATAGTATATACATATGTCAAACTCCAGAACATGTAAATAAATTCAACACAAATCAGTACACACACACTTGTCAACTATGTCTTGCTCAATTGATAAAGTGAGGTGGTAATGTAGCCTCTGCCGGGGTTTAAGTCTCACCAACGACACAATGTAAAGCCTTTGGACAGACTTTGGGCCTTGTGCCAGAATATGTAGCCTTCAGGCAATGATTTAATGAACCTTCGGGCCAAAATAACATGCCTTTGTTCCTGGGATTTAAAATGCACACACTTGTCAATGGTGGCTTGCTCAATTGGTAAAGTGAAGTGCTAATGTAGTCTCCACCAGGGTTCAAGTCTCACCAATGACACAATATAAAGCCTTCAGACAGAGTTTCGGCCATATGCCAGAATATGTAGCCTTCAGGCACAATGTAAAAATCCTACGAGCCAAAATAACTGGAAAAAACATGACCTTGTTCCTGGGATTTAAAATATATATATTATAGATCTTACTAATGAAGATACAACTTACATGCACATGCTCGCACACAGACACACAAATCTAGGGTATGCACATGAGTATCATGGACAGTAATAAGATATATATTTTGATCCTATTGCAAGCTTCAAATGGTTAGCTTGTTTGCAAACTATTCAATGTTACAGATTAGTTTAATGCTCATAACATACAAACGCCACAGCTTTCCAGTACTACCCAGTGGCACTGAGTAAGACTCAACTCTGGCACATATCAAGATTAATTATCATGTTTTCTATCACTCCGAATTAATCTTGACTGACTAGTAACCTAAGCATTGTGTATGAAGGTTGCACACGATTTTAGAGTTAACCTTTACCTTAAACTACAGCAAAAAGGTGTAGGATAAGTTAATCTTGTTGATGTTAGTGGTAGCATTGGAGAGGTACTTCTGCATTGGCTTGTATTCAGCATGTGGAAATCGTCAGGACTTACGAGTTTCACTTTAGTAAAGTGAATATTAAAGTGAATGACCTTTTAGAGTTAACACGAGTTAAATTAAGTTAATGCCTAAGTTTTGGGCATTAGTGACTTAAGTGAAAGTTAAATTAAGTCCTAGTCGTTAGATCTAAAGTGAAGGTGAGATTAGATCTCAGCCTTTGATCACTTTGGAGATCTAAGGTTTTGGATTTATGGTAAAATCAAGATTATAAAAGGAAGCCTATGTGAGAGGAGTAACATACTTCAAGAGGAAGTCACTTGGTGAGAGACCAAGGTGAGGATCTTTGGTGAGATGCCAAGATCGAGAGACTCTTGGTGAGATGCCAAGAGCAAGGGACCTTTGGTGAGATGCCAAGGTCAAGATCTTTGGTGAGATGCCAAGATCAAGGCTTGGATCAATAAGGACTTTGATTCAAGGAGGTCTCGAATAGGTGGAGAAGGACTTCCATCTATAGATCATGCAAGTCAAGCGGGAGAGAGAGTAGAGGCAGCCGCAGATGGGTTTCAGAGGATAGAAGCCAGAGCAAAGCGCAACACCGTACATAAGTGTTCGTACATGTACGTGGGTCATAGAAGAGACAATCGCGTATGTATGCGGTTCAACTATGGCAAATCACGTACACGTCAGGAAATGTGCCGGTACAGGGTCGTACAGCAACACAGGCATTGCCAAGTTTGTCTGTAGTGTATATTCTCTCAGTGGGCCATTTTCCCTATTATGAGAGCCCTTATTTGGCCTTAATAAAAGCATCCTGAAACTAGTTTTCCCTTCGAGTTTTTTCCAGCGGTATCTACCCAAAAATATTGGTGTTTTGTGTGTGAGATTTTGGTTTTCTTATTTATGCTTCCGTTGCATGTTTAGTTGATTACTCAGTTGTGCTTTTAGTAGATAAAGTGATTTTATTTTGAGCTAACTGTCGGGTGTTGGGTTGAAGTGGTGAAATATCAACATGGTATGTGAGCATACCAAGGGTTGAATCCAGGGAAAATCAACATGATATTAGAGCAAGGATGCTCTGGGAGGAAACCAAGTGCAAAACAATAGATCTATGAGATCTGAGTGACCAGGGGAGAGATCAAGTTCAAATCTAGGGTTACAGGAGCAAATCTATGGGATCGGGATTGTTGAGGTGGGTGCTTAAAGGTCTAAAGCACAGATCCACTATATTTTGCAGCAGATCTGTCAGATTTGCAGGAGATCTTAGCAAATCTATAAACTAGTAGGAAAAAATCGAAGGACTGATTTCTGGGAAACAACAATACTAAGGCAAAACAAGTGTTTTTGCAGGTGTATGGAAGCGTACGCGAGTCACAAATGACACAATCGCGTACATATGCGGGTTGCAGTGGTGACGGGCACATACATACGCGGGTTGCAGTGGTGACATGTGCGTACTTACACGAGTTGCAGTGGTGATAGGCGCATACATATGTGGGTTGTAGTGGTGACAGTCGCGTACACGGTTCTACAGGAGCAGTACAGAGCATTTTCAACAAGGTGGTTTGCTGAGCAATAGCAGGAGGTTGAACAGTCAACAAGGAGACCTCAGATAGGTGGAGAAGGACTTCCATCTAGAGATCCGAGCCACATGAGAGCACATAGGAGCAGAGAAGGACTTTTGTTCATGTGCCTGAGTCATCAACTTAGAAGCAAAGAAGGACTTTTGCTCAAGTGATTAAGCCACAAAGGACAGTAACTCAAGGAGATCTCAGATGGGTGAAGAAGGACTTGCATTTAGAGATCAGAAGATGACAGATCTATTGGAGTCAGTGACTCATAGATAGAGCAAAGAAGGACTTTTTCTCAAGCGGATCATAGTACGAGGTGATGAAGGAATTTCACCTAGAGATCTAATCAGTCCAAAGGAGGAGGCAGCAACAGACAGATCTGGAACAAGGACAGATCTGGGCAGTCGCTGCAGAGGTGCTCGGTTGCAAGAGTTGGTTGTTTCTCAGTGGACAGAAAATACACACAGAATGAGTGAGTAAGATCCCATTGAGTGGGTGGAGAAGGACTTTCATCCAAGTGTGTAGGGCAGGGTTCGAGGAAAGGAGCAAAGGGGCAACAAGGGAGATAACAGTCAACCAGCAAGATCGAAGGACTAATCTTGAGGTTTGTAGGGCTTGGCTATATGTTGATTTGTATTCCTCGGGTGAACCATTATCCCAGGATGGGAGCTTGTAAAAGGATCCAAGGGGATCTTGGATCTTGGATCAATGTCAATGACAGAGAACAGGGAGTGAGAGGCTTCGAAGGTTGAGATGCTCAGAGGGAGTCAGCCTTTAGGTTCAGGTGGGAAGGAGCACCCTTCCCAGTCTGTCAAACAAAATTCATGGTACGAGATGGCCATGCAGGATGCTCAGAAGCAGGAGTCTTCTAGGAGCATGTTCAGAGCCAGGAAGTCTTCGGAGACGGGTCAGAGAAAGATGGAAGGGATAGCTTCTGCGTCAGAGGGAACGACCAATCAGGTGGATTGGAAAGCAGCCATGGTAGCAAATCTAGTAACAAAGACAGAACCAACTCCACGTGGGAGAAGTACCTTCCTCGCTAAGAGGGAGTGTTGATGTTAGTGGCAGCATCAGACAGGTACTTCAGCATTGGCTTGTGTTTAGCATGTGGAAGTCGTCAGGACTTACGACTTTCACTTTAGTAAAGTGATTATTAAAGTGAATGACCTTTTAGAGTTAACATGAGTTAAATTAAGTTAATGCCTAAGTTTTTGGCATTAATGACTTAAGTGAAAGTTAAATTAAGTCTTAGCCATTAATTCTAAAGTGAAGGTGAGATTAGATCTCAACCTTTGATCACTTTGGAGATCTAGGGTTTTGGATTTAGGGTAAAATCATGATTATAAAAGGAAGCCTATGTGAGAGGAGTAACATACTTTAGCAGGAAGTCACTTGGTGAGAGACCAAGGTGAGGATCTTTGGTGAAATTCCAAGATCGAGAGACTCTTGGTGAAATGCCAAGAGCAAGGGACCTTTGGTGAGATGCCAAGGTCGAGATCTTTGGTGAGATGCCAAGATCGAGACCTTTGGTGAGATGCCAAGATCAAGGCTTGGATGAATAAGGACCTTGATTCAAGGAGGTCTCGGATAGGTGGAGGACTTCCATCTATAGATCATGCAGGTCAAGCAGGAGAGAGAGCAGAGGCAGTCGTAGGTGGGTTTCAGATGATAGAATCCAAAGCGAAGCGCAACACCGTATGAAAGTGTTCGTACGGGTTTTTCATACATGTACACGGGTCGTAGAAGAGACAGTCGTGTATGTACGCAGTTCAGTTGAAGGAAAATCGCATACACCTCGGGAAATGTGTTGGTACAGGATCGTACAACAACACAAGCATTGTCAGGTTTGTCTGCAGTGTATATTCTCTCGGTAGACCATTTTCCCTATTACGGGAGCCCTAAGTTGACCTTAATAAAAGCATCTTGGAACTGGTTTTCCCTCCGAGGTTTTTCCAGGGTATCTACCCGAAAATATTGGTGTCTTGAGTGTGAGATTTTGGTTTCCTTATTTATGCTCCCGCTGCATGTTCAGTTGTGATTTTAGTAGATAAAATGATTTTGAGTTAATTGTCCGTTGTTGGGTTGAAGTGATGAAATATCAACATGGTATTTGAGCATACCAAGGGTTCAATCCAAGGAAAATCAACAAATCTTGAATGAAACGTCACATGCCTACTTACATGCCATGTCACATCTAAATGCTATTAAATATAGAATATAAACTTGGCATTTTGTGAAATTACGCAAACAATCTGCTTAATGACAACTTACAGCCTCAGGATGATATACATATGTTTTGGCCTCCAGAAGCTTAAATAGAATTTCGACTAACTGAAAAATTAGCTCCAAAACCTTTTTTCCTAGGTCCTAACATAGACAACCTAAATCATATTAGTTAGGACATCAAATCATAATTCTAAACATTTGAAAACCTAAGGCCTTGAGTCAGTATTTGACTTAATAAAATATTCCAAGACCTTGTAGCAAAGTTGGACACAAAGTCAACCCTTGTAGTTGAAAATCCCATTCTCTGCAATATAGATATGTTGATACTTGTGTTGTGACTCTCCATCATCTCTCCAGAGTTCTTCCTTCGCTTGGATGTAGAATCCATCCTCACTTCTTCAAGTATTATTTGCTTCATATCACTTTCACAAGTACTAATGGCTGCAAGATCTCTTCTCCCTCTCCATCATCTCTCCAGATTTCTTCTTTCACTTGGATGTAGACTCCATCCTAAGTTCTTCAAGTATTCTTTGCTTCATATCAGTTTCACAAGTACTAATGGTTGCAAGATCTCTTCTCCAACCAAGTGTATCTGCAACTTTATGTCAATTTCCCTTGATATGCTTAATTTCAAAGTCATATTTTCTCAGCAACTCCATCCATCTTCATTGCCTAGCATTTAGATGGGACCGAGTGATGTACTTTAGACTGTCATGGTTTGTCTTCAGTTCAAATATCTTATCCATGAAATAATGCCTCCTTAATTTAAAGCATGAACAACTACTGCTAAGTTCCAGATTATGAGTGAGGTAGTTCAACCATGATACTTTAGATTTTGCGATTCATAGGAGATAAGATGGCCTATTTTGCATCAAGGCACAGTTAATTCTTTACATGCAAGCACCAACACATACCATATAATTTTCACCAAGGTCTGATAGCTTCAAGACGACTACTAAAATAGGTAATTGCTTTAATCGCTAACAGTTCAAAAACTTTCTTCGCACTTGGCAATCCAATTGAAATCTCTTCTTTTAACTTGCAAGCTAAGTGGAAGGGTTCATCATATCTCAAGCTTGAGGTTCACAATTAGTCATTTTTCAAACACATGGAAAACATTCATTTTAGTTTGTTGTAAAATAGATAAAGTTTGTTGTCTGAGTCTTACCTCATGTTGTGTCGCGCTTCATTCGTTCTCCAATCTGACATGCTTCCAACACCTAATGCTCCACTCTCACTAGCACCGTTCACAATTTGACTCCCAAGTCCTACTACATGTTCAATTCTCTAGCTCTCAAATTTCTTCGTTCATACAACACAATGCTTGGCCTACTAACAATGGCCTTTGTATTCCTTTCCCTCTCGACGACTTACTACCTATGACCTATGTATTCCTTTCCCTTCCAATAGTCGACGCCCTACTAACTCTRCATGTATATTTCTTTCCATCCTGATGGCTGACAGATTTATCAATATGGTCTCTTGATATATGAGACATTTAGGGTTATTGTGTACATACTTTTGGTTATATTTAGGATACTTTAGGTTATAATTTTGGACAATGSAAAGATTATGAAATAATAATATTAGATCGTTTTTAATCAAATCATATATATGTATATATTATATGCTTTAGGATTTATATCTAGGATATGTATAAAGTATAATTTACATATTATATTATCTAATAAATATTGTATGTCATTTACTATATATATGTATTTATGATTATAAAGTATAATTTATTTATTATTTTATTTATTAAATAATTAATATAGACTAGATATACATAATCAAATTTAATGGCAAACTTTATCAAATTATTTTGCACTATCAAATTTTATTCGAATTTCATTGATGTTGAATTAGAACACGAACACAACACATACCATATGACATTGTTTACAAGGAAGTTAAAGGATGAGCAATCTTGGAAAATCCCTCCACAAATCTACAATTGCAACATACAAATCTAATAAATGCTTACTACATAAACATTATTTGGTGTAGACCAATTGGCAATGGCTTGGACTTTCTACGAAGCCACAAAAATTTCCTCATCACATATGATAAGCCTATATACTAAACTAGATTATGATAGAATTCAATTTTACTTAGCTTAGAATAAAGCTTATTCTCCCTTAAGGAAAGTGATCCTCAAAATGTCATCCTAGAACACAAGGACAAATTTGTCCAAGTATTTGTTGAATATGATGTTCATTGTGTTGAAGATTGAGTAGCTTCAGAAGATATCCTTATTGTATTTGACCAAGACAAACCCTAAAGAATGTTATTATATTATACTTATTAATATCGCCCTATTGTGCCTTTGTAAAAGTCGGCCCTATTGTGCCTTGACAATTAAATGTAATTTAATTGGGTAAATTGACAGGTCAGCCCAGACCCTAATTAAGGGAGGTCAGTGCCTCATTTGTTCACTCACTCAATGAGCTCTGCAACAAGAGGGATAAGTGCGCAAGTCTTGGAGGACTAGTTGTTGTAACTGGGGGTGACGTCATAGAAGAGTTTTGGTCTATCTCTTGATATCTCTTGGTTAAGTGGTGCGCTACTCTTTCCTACTGAAGGAGTAGAGGATGATCTTCTGCCTTGTTAGTTCTCTCTTGGAGAGAAGCATTGTTCTTGGTTGGATAATCTATATTGAGGAAGTTTGTTGGGTTTTCTCCCCCTAGAGGCTTTCCCAGGATAATCTTTGTGTTTCTCTTATTTCTGTGATTGTATCTATTTCAGTGATCTTATATATGCAGCTAATGTGCTAGATGATTGTAATAATAAAGAGGAACCGTAATTGGTAGATGCATAAGTAAAATAACAACACATTGTTGCTATTCGTGGTTGTAGTTATCACATGACGACACCGCAATTTTTACAAAAACCATCAAGAGGTCCACTGCTAAGCCATTTGCCAAGTCCATACTTCGAGAAGAAATATTAATGGCAAATATGGCACATTTTCCAATAGAATTGCTAAGAAAAAAAACGACCATGGGTAATCCTTCAATACCCCCAGACCTCGCATGTGCATCCAAGAAAGATGCAGCCCTGTAACAAACTTGAGAAAAATGCTCGGATTGCATAGGTATGCATGCCCAACAATGCAATGACGAAAACACATTAAGCGATGAATCCAAGAACACAGACTAACACATACTCACGAAAGAAAGTCATGAGTGTCATCCTTTGTTGCTTCTCTAATGACCCATAAAAGAAAGCTCTTTCCTCCATGTTATTCATCTCCATTTATGCAAAGTTATGATGTTAGTTTGTTAATACATTGTCGTATTGTGAGTGTTGTTGTTATGCAGTCTTAACCTCCCTCAATTTTGTTAGTGAGTCTCAAGGAAAGAATTTTTTTGGATCGTCACTTGCTTTTGGCTTGGGAAGAGATCTTTCAACAACAAACAAACTGGTCAAGCAGTTTGGTTTGGAGATTACCGGTGGTGATGGATAGGTATATTATTGTACTCATGCTCTCCTTGATTTAGTAAGAATCTTCTTGTTTTCCTTTACACCAAAATCATTGTCTAAATGAATGCATGTTATTGTTATTTACTTACAAATTGATTCATGTATTTTCAGCATTTGATTGGTAACTTTTAATCTTTCCAAAGAATGAGTAATGCATTGGATGTTTCCCTGTGTGTAGGGAAAGGAGTGAATCTCTCTGAATGATTATTACTTCTCTTGTTGCTACTCAAGAAAACAAAATAGTCAAAGTCCACGTTGGGAACTTGTCAGTTGGATCATTTCTTCTTCTCACTATATTTAATTCAAAGAAAAGATTTGTTTAGCAAAGTTTGAATATTGTAGATACCTTAGAAATACTCTATACATAAGTTGTTCCATAGGGTACCCACCCCCTCTAATTAAGTAGGATTTAGTTGATTAAATTCTGCCCATAACAATCGTGTGTGTGAAGGTTGTATAAGTATTCCTAAGACCAAATGGCACCACTATAAACTCATGGTATCCATATTTGGTTATAAAAGCAATATGGTAGATGTCTTCATCTTTGACCAAATCTAATAATATTTGAATCCTAAAACAATCTTGGAAAATAATTTTGCTCCTCTTATTTGATCAATTAAGTCATCTAATTACAAAAACAAATAGCAATTCTTTAAGGATGCCTTGTTTAGCTACCAACAATCTATGTATGATAGGAGGGTCTCCTCCTCCTCCTTCACAACCAAAATTAGTGGTTAAAACTAGGATACATAAATCCCTTATCCAAGAACCCTTGCAAATACATCTTTCATTCCAAAACATGAGCATGCTTATGCCATATGGTGCTTTGGATGCAGGTTGAACTCTGAGTATCTTGCTAATACATCTTTCATTCCAAAACTTG
This sequence comes from Picea engelmannii, assembly GCA_009831015.1. Taxonomy (NCBI): domain Eukaryota; kingdom Viridiplantae; phylum Streptophyta; class Pinopsida; order Pinales; family Pinaceae; genus Picea; species Picea engelmannii. The sequence goes on from ML801382.1 coordinate 72,115, forward strand.
AGCATGCTTATGCCATATGGTGCTTTGGATGCAGGTTGAACTCTGAGTATAGGATGACCCAAGCACCAACTAGAGTGCAAGTTCCGATGCAATGCTCAAGGTCTACCTTAGTGCTAGAATCCTGAGCTAGCCCCTCAGGTATGGCATTGCCCAACACTAGGCACAAAGCATCGTTGTTGTGTTGTGCCAACTCACTTAGCGCAAGTTCAACACCAAAACCAAATCTCAACACCAAACAAACCCCAAAGCCAACAATGCACCACATTACTAGACCAAGGCCAGTTAGTGCCCGATTGAGACTAGCATTGACACATGACATGAATACGTCAACCCATGCAATCCACGTCCCTGGCACATGGCAACACACCTCAAACATGATTTGCCACACAAATCCTTATGTCACATAATTCTATCCAAGAATGTAGTGCCTCACTGGAAACAACCCTTTGAGATCCTTCTAGAAGATCAATCTTGTCCATATTATCCCAGACATAATTGTCCAAATGATTTTGGGTAGACTCCAATCCACATCCTTGTATGTAAAGAATCTTCTAGGGATCTTCAAATTAGATTAAAAACTCTATAGTGACCAAGTGGTGACAACGAAGAGGGCATGATTTGTCATTTGATTATGTGCATGCCTTTCTTTATTTCCATTGCTCTCATCTCTTCTTGAAGATCCTTCGTATTCATTTGTTCCTTAATGAATATTTTGTTGTTTCAAAACATCTTGTTTGTGATTGATTGCTTATGCAATTCATTTCATATATGCTTGATGTTCGTTAGCATTGCTAACACTTCAACTCTTCCACACATAACCTTAGATATCTCTAGTCTTCGGTTGTCCTCCAAACTTAAGCATGAGACCTATATTAGTAGTATCTATTCACACTCTTCTAAGTGGTTATAGAGCAAGAAAAAGCTTAATTTTTCTTTCTTACCACTAGAGAAGTGGTGTCAAAGCACAAGATAATGCTCTTCGTACTCTATCAAGTGTTTTAGAGCAAGAATCATGTTTTAAAGAAAAATTGTTGTGCCAAAATTTAAAGATTAGAGTTTTGCTCATTGTCCAAGCTAATGATACCTGAATTTTGAAGAATTACAATCTTCACATCTTTGTTAAGTGGTTTTAGAGAAAATGCTCGCTTTGATGAAGTTAAATTAGTAAAGTCACATAAATATAATAATAATAATAATAATAATATATTTTTAAGGTCACAGCCAAGCCACACCAAATTGGTGTATGAGACCCCTTTGTTTGTGGGACAAGGGACCCCCCTCCGCCCAACAATTTGACTGGTAAAGTCTATAGAGGTATACATACCCTACCCCCCTCTGGATTTGAACTTGTGACCTCTTAGGAGGAAAGACTACACTCTTCTGCACTCCTGCAAGTTTACACATAGTCAACCAGTTGTGGTAACAATGTCTTAGTCATGTTGAATATCCATTCATAGGAGGTCAAGTTACCAAAAGCACAAGGTTTCTCTTACACCTCCATTATTTGGTCATTCACGGTCTTCAATGATGACACCAACCAACACTAATGCTCGCACCAACGCAAAATCCTTAAGCATCTATCAGGAACATTGTTAATGAAAACCTTGAAACATCAAAGAAATCAAATGTACAAGTACTTTGCACAATGCTTGAAGCATTTGACCTTCAAAGTGCAGGGCAGCTTGGATATTCCACAATTGACATCCAACACCCACAAAAGACTATTTGGAGGTCATTCACCCCATTCAATTAATGTTGGGCATCCAACAACGACTTATTTGGACGTTGCTCACCCTTCAAAGTGCAACTGGGCATCGATATTACACAATTGGAGGGTAAGATCAACACAAAAGATTTAAATAACTAGCTACAAAAAATAAATCCTTTATTTCTTCGTGATTAGGTTTCTCCAATAAGTAGAAAATTGCCAACGTTACCCTTAAGTTAGCATATACAACTTTACATTGATGGGAGTCACATCCATACCTAAAGTAGGATTATCGAAGTTCTACACAGAGAATATTACCCTCTGCATCACTAAGAATACCAATGCATTAGATGGCAGCAATTGTGCTAGCAAAAAGACCAATTTGTACACTACATAGAGTTCCATAGACTTACGATGCACTCAAGTATCAAAGACTTGGAGCATAGTAAGATTCTTAAGTATAGGAGTAGCCATGTGCCCTCCATTCAAACAAAATTGGAGTTTCATAGCATCATTTCCTTGGACGACACATACAGTTTTGCCAACAAGATCAATTAAAATATCAATAGAAAGCATGTGCCAAGAATCAGTGTGGATTTCAACACAAAAAAGACTCTAGTGCTAAATGTGTTGGCCATCAACCAAAAAAAAACTCTTAGCGCCAAGTCGAGTAAGACCAGGGTAAGGACAATGTTTGAACAAGAAGTAGACGAAGCAATTTGTGAAGTAGTAAAAATTTAACAAGACTTCCACACAATCAAATGAAGAATGGTCGCACAAAGACTCTTCTAGCATAAACAATCCATATCCACATCATAATTTGAATAAGAGCATCTCATTCCCTTGTGTTTACTGTGAAAGCTACTCCAATTAATCCTAAAAAGGAAAGGGAGTGTTTTTTTCCACTCTTAGACATAGGTCAATCGTAAACCATTACATTTTATTATGGATAGCAATAGATAGAAGAACTCGATTGAGGTTGACATAGTCAAGCAAAATAGTTTAGCGACTCTACCTCACTCTCAACCTTATACCATTGGTTAGTTGAGTTAGGGAAACAAATACGCATCACTAAGCAATGAAAATTTAGTACCAGATCAAGCCATTTTGGGATGGAGTCCTCTGCAATGTTGCACCATTGGAAGTTCATGGCATACTCTTATGTAAGTCATTCAGTAGGAGCGCCATGGTATCCATGAGTCGTGCCTATAAAGTGTCATCTTAGATATCGAAGATCTATACTATATAGTGCTTGAAGCCATTCCAAAGGCCAATGTTTAGTTGATATCTATTAAACAATGCCAAAAATTGATCAGCCATTCTCAAAAGGCTATCTTTCTAATAATCAAGTCAAACGATAAGCATAAAATTTGGGTGCAAGTGCAAGTCTCTTCTATCATGACACTTGCACGGTACAAGCAAATCAATTTGCTTCTACAAGAGTACTCAGATGTCTTCAAGGACCCTGCTAGCATACCTTTACACTACCAAGTCCAACATAGTTGTTTCCAACTTCTATACAAACTCAAGTGAGGGAAGAATTTGCTTGTTTTGTTGTTGGATTACAAGATTTTGCAGACATATGATCTTTGGATGAGAGGAGGAGCATGAACCCAATTAAATGGAAAATTTGTCATGCGACAAATGGTGTACCAAAACCTTGCCACTCATATTCTATCACAAGTGGCAAGTTCTTCATTAGCAAAAAGGCATTAGAGCACCTATGGTTTCATCCATGTAATGTCCCTAATCCAAACCCTTTGTAATTGTACATATAGGCTGGTGAGTTGTTGGTACCAATTGTAAATGTAAATATAGGTTGGTGAGACATTAGTACCAAGTTTTGGTTTTGCACACACCTAAGCAATGCACGAGAACTATTATCAAAGAAAGAGTGTGCACATTTCATAGTGATGCACGCACCTAGGTAAGTGCGCTTGGTTGCACATCAAAGGAAGGGTATGCACATTTCACAGTGTTGCGCCCACTTGAGTAAGTGCATGGGGATTACCTAGAAGTGCACATAAAACTGAGTTATATATATATATATATATATATATGGATGTATAGTATATGAGATCGGGGATCCTGTATGGTTATGAGGCTGGTGAGTCGTGGCGCAGATAGGTCAGTGCGTCTATCCTTGTAAAATGTAATTATACTCAAGTTATTGATAATATCACATCGTTGCATGCAGACAGATCAGACATAAAGAGATGGGGGGCTAACTCCACTGAAAAAGGAAAAAGGGGGGGTACTTAAGTCGTAGGGAATATTTTATTAATATTTTCGAAAAGTGTAAATGATGGATAATTAATTATCCTAAGCTCCCGAGGGATGGGAACGGGTCACCAAGTGGCTAAAGCTAGTTCTAAAGGTGACAAGTGTCCAGTTTAAGGCATGCAATATACATTGTTGGCCTTAGTGTATTTCAAGGGAAGAGAACTCATTCGGGGAATTAGTCATTCATTTTTTCTCAGGTGCAGAAAGGGGTCGGACCATCTAAGAAAAGACTGCTATTACCTTATCTGCAAAGAAAAGCTCGTAATGGGTTTTTCTGTATTGTAACCAGAGAGTATTTTCTATTGAAGATGCAGGTTGTCAGACCTGTGAGCAGTCTCTCTAGGTGAGAGATTTGTTGTTGAAGAGGCAAGTTGTCAGGCCCATAAGCATTCTCTCCAAGTGAGAGTTTTGTTGGGAATTGTTCTCTAGTGCACTAAGCATTAGTTGCATGGCTCTGAGACTTCCTGTCTGGCCTGTTGTTGGAACCTTGGAAGGGAAGTGGGGCAGTCGAAGGACTGTTGAGCAGAGAAGGGGCACACTTCCTTGGGTGTAACGGGCACATGGGGAATGAGAGACTGTAGACTAGTTGCAACAGCAAGCTCTTTGGACTGAACAATTATGTTGATTATCAGACATTGGCTTGGCATTAGGAACCCTTTTTCCCTAGTGGAGTTAAGCCCCAGCTCGAGGGTGACCTGTTGCTGAAAGAATATGAGCAACGAAATCTATGGTTGGGAGGAACGTCTGAGTTTTGCGTGCAGTTGGTGACTTTTCATAAAAGATAAGTGTCTTGATGTCCTTGTCTCATTTACTGTGTGCTTAATTATCTGTGTTTAATATGGGTTTAATTCTTGTATGTTGTTGCATATAAGTAATTGTTGTTATTTTGTATTATGTTGCTTGCACATGTATGTGTGGTGTTGATAGTCAGTATTTGTAGTCATGCATGAGTATGACAGTTGTTGTTAGTTTTCTTGTTATGTTAATCTTATGATATTGGTTATGAGTCTCCGAGACAAAGTCAGAATGGTCGTGCACGTAGGGAAATATTTTGTGTGCACCAGAGGTTGGATTTACTTGTGCACACAGGGAAGTAGTCTGTGGGCACAAGGAGAACAGAATTGGTGTGTGACACCAAAATGGTTTCACGCGCAGTAGTGATCTCATGTTCAGTATGGAATATGTGTGCAGTAAAGTTGTGTGCTCAGAATGCTTGGGCGCACAGTTGCATTGTGTTACTTCCGTTGTTTTAAGTTGTGTAAAAAGAGGAAAGTGTGTGTGGTGCAACTCAGCTTGGGGTTGAGCGCTTTACTTCAAGTATTACTGCGCAAACTAATGTTATAGAGTAGAATCTGCGCACTGTATTTTCGAGTAGCATTGCTCAGTAGTAGGTTGGGTAAGGTTACAGTTTGGTATCAAAGCAGTTTGATAGGTAACGAGGTTGTTACAATGTGGCATCAAAGCAGTGTGGTAATGGGGATGTTACAATTCATTCCATGAAGTGCAACACATTGGGATTGTAGAAGGTCGAGGATCTTGTATTTGTCCATTCAAACCTACACCTTCTATCTTGTAGGGGTGAAGAATATACAAGTGGGCCTCATAGAGACTAGGATGTGGTTGCGAAATGCCCCGACTTGGAACTCTCTCTTGTTGCGCTTGATATTGGTGGTGATGCAAGTAGAAGTGGAGTTGCCTCTTCTTCCAATCCACGCTCTAGTTCTGTTGAACAAGCATCTTGTTCTATTTTTGTTGATGAGGATGAGGATGAGATGGATATGTAATTGTACTTGTCTTTAGCTCATGTTTTATTGCATTTTCAACACATATAGCCTCGGGTATAAAGGCTGATTTTGGAAGTATAGGCTCATCTATAAAGGCTAATTTTGGATTTTGCATCATGTAATCAACTATGGAAGTTAATATAGGCATGGTTTTCCTTCTAAAATGTCATTTATGTGTATCATTCTTATTTCTTGCAATAATAATATATATATATATATATATATATATATACAGCTTTTTATATACCGCATTTCCCTCGACGTACCCATTTTGGGGAGGTCACGTTTCCAGGCAATCCCATTTTGGAAACGTGTACACATTTCCATGTTTCGTGCAACTTAGTATTAGGTTAAAAGGAAGAGGCTGACAGTTTGGATTGGTCTTTGAATAAGACAGGAGGCTCTTACACGGCCAAATTGGGTTATATTACTTTTAACGGCTAAAGTGAGGCAAGATCCAAAGTGGTCTAAACTTTGGAAAATAAAGGCCCCAAAAAAATCTATCATTCACATGTCGATAGTACTCGATAATAGGGTGTTGACTTAATGCAAAGAAGACAGGTAAAGGATCCCAGTTTCTGTATAAGAAACTATAACTCATATGTCCATTTTTTGTCGATAAACTTTACAGGTCTGGAGGGATGTTAGCCTCTATCACTTTGTCTTGGAGATGCTTGCTCTGGGACTAGTATTGAAACTTGTTTCCAACTATGGTTTTAGAGGCAGGACCTCAAGGAAAAAAGAGCCATCCCAATTCTGGTACTGTGGGGTGTTTGGTTAGCTCAAAATGAATTATTGTTCAATCAGAAATATACTCCTCCATTTCAGGTTTCTACCTAGGTGTAGTTGCATTATTTCAATGCTTTAAAGAAAGAGGTTACCCATAAGATCCCTCATCAAATGGGAGTCCTGCAGATTGATAAGTCAAATCCATGGGGCTTCTTTGTGTTGAAATAATGTAACTGCGAAGAGCATTCTTATTATTATTATTGTTATTGGATTAATCCCCATTGAGGATTAATCATGTCGGTAATTGTATAAGGACCAAATCCCCTTTTGCGGATTGGTCATCGGACAATTACAAAGTG
>ML801382.1:85062-110463 GCA_009831015.1 Picea engelmannii
GATGAAATACAATCAGTAGATCCATAACATTATGTTGCAACCATTGCCCATCCAAATCAACAAAAATTCTGCTCAGTTCAAGATGATTTCCTTTATCCACGTCTACAAGGAGCTGAATGAAGAAGCTGACAGACTATCAAAACAACGTTTGCTTCTGGATCCAGGGTTCTTCCCGCTGGAAGAGCAGTCTGATGGGCTTTCCACTGAAACCAGAAAAGCTTTGTGATTAGTTTTACTTACTATCTAAATGCTCTTTAAAATTTTGAGAAAGCTATTGATGTATTTGTTTACTTTCTGTTCAAGTCAAGAAGACTGTATAATTTTACCTAAACTTGTGGAGATAGTATTCTACCACTATTATGAGGATGTAACTGGGCTGTATTTGGACTGTAATTGGACCATATTTTGGACTGTTTTTGGACTGCATTTGGACCAATGTATTTTGACTCAACCAAGACTCACGAGTCGTGCTGAGTCATGCCGAGTCTTAGCTGGGCTGAGTACTATCCTCATACTCGGCCCTAAACTCGCCACTCGCCAAGATTTGCCAAGACTCAGCCAGACTCGCCGAGACTCAGCCAGATTCGCTGAGATTCAGCAACGACTCGCCCAGACTTACCAGACTCACCCAAATTATATTTTGATTTTTTTTTGTATTTATTGAGTCTTTCCCCAGTGACCGAGTCTTGCAGAGTCTGTGAGTAACAACTTTGATTTGGACCATATTTGGTTCTGTATATTGGGTTGTATTTGGACCATATTTTGGGTTGTATTTGAACTGTAAGTGGTCCTGATATATCTCCCTTTTTGATGTACTTAGTATTTCGGCACCTGAAGAATGTGTTCCATATTCTTCTCTGAATACAAAATGTGATTTTTTTCCATGGGAAAAAAATTAATCATTCTCAATTTTCTATTTTGGCATCCAATATTTTGATCTGATAAGTATTTCCATGCTATGTACTTCTTACCCAATGGTAACTAACCATTATTATGCACATCCTCATTTATTGGCACAATTTGTAGTGTGGCCTGGAGGATGCACAAATTGCAACAATCTCTCCCACATAGAATCACTATTAAAATGGATGCCCTACTAACATAGGAGTTTTAACTAGTCATAAGGGCACATTAGATAAGTAGGGAACATTCCTATGATCTCTAAGACAATAAGTCTAACCATGCTTTAATAACACAATCAAACAAAGGCACTACAATATTTAGGTAATAGTTTTGTTTCTAGGTGCCTTTGTCACTTATATCCAAATGACAAATCTCAATGATTTGAAGTTGAAACACTGGTGCTAGCTCAATCTCAATGCGAAGGAAATTCATTATCCATAAAAATTATATCTTGTATAATGAACTAACACATCTTCATCGTTTATAACTTTATTCCATTTGGACCACAAGCATGGGGTATTTGATCACGTTTTCCCTAATTAAGTAGTATCTTTAAGGTTTAACCCAAAAAATTTACCCTACCCTTAAATTCCTGAAAGCCCTTGGGCACTGTCTACTTTCAATCTCATGGACTAGATGTAAGAGTGCACAAGTTCACACAAATTGCATACATACAATACAAGTATCCTTTCAAAGAAACTTTAAAAGAAAACAAATTTTAAAGGTTTGTTTTTGTTGTAATATTCCTTCCACATTTCAAGGCTGTGTATACTCAAACATCACAAAATAAAAGGTGGTAAAAGAGAATATACAACTATGGGTATAGACAAGAACAAGTAAATGTATGTCGAACACAACATACCCGGTTAAGGATGTGTTGAATACCACTTCACCAACTTGTGTTCCTTTAGCACCAAACGATTTTGCCTTCCATATAGAACCATCTTCAAGGACAAGCCTAGCATCTGCGGTTTCCCACGGTCTTTTCACTACAATACAAACACAAATCGAATTATATGACAGGATGACAAAAATTATCTTGAATAATCATTATAAAGTCCCTTGTTCTTGATGCATGCTATATGAATTTCCATGTTTCTTACTAACAACACCAAAGCTATTTTCAATATAAAAATTATCATTATTTTAACTCCATAGTAAAAGCAATATAAATATACCCAGCTTGTTCACTAAAATGGTGGATCTGGATTGTGGAACAAAATTGACAAACACAATTGACACCATCACTATTGGACTAAGGAGGATGGTGGAGAGGATGTGTGAAGGAGAGAAGGAGCCCCCAAAAGAGAATTTTGTACTGCGCAAAGCCTTAGAGAGAGATCGCAGCCATGGCAAAGGAGTAAAGAAAGCATATGGCGGTTGTATGGATGTCGATCGAACAGATGGAGGTCGTACGACTATTGTTGAGGCCATTTTTTATGCCGGAGGTTCTAAAGTGAATGTGATCCAATGTAGTCTAAGAGATCACCCCGGGCAAATGGTGTCAAGTTTGAAAGAGGTCTATCCTTAGTTAACCCTCATTATGAGCAACAAGTGTGCTCCAAACGCAACAAATGTGCTCCAAACACAACAAATCTCAAGATCATAGACCTATTCATGATTTTATCTCGCTTGATGATTCAAAGTCCAATAGATCTGTAGTACACTCTACTAATGGGAGCTTGGTGCTTCATGCTTGACCCTTCTTAGTGTATGTGGATGTGCAGCAGGAATCGCCCATGGAGATTATCTCTCTTTACCAATGAATCTCATGATTTGGTTCTAGTGTGGTTGATGAGGAGGTCATTTTGATGGCCATGGAAATCTCTATTAAACCCCAAGAAAGTGTGGACTATTACATTGATTGTGGCCCTTCTAAGGCGATGGGAAAGGAACTCCACACTAGTCATGGATCGTTTGTCCCTTCTAAGGCACCCCCACTGGTCCAAGGAGTTGAGGTACTTGCCAATGTGCACCAACCCCCACCTTTTGTTGAGGTTGCAAAGGTGCAAGCAAATCCTATTTCAAAGCCTAGTCTTTATGTTGGTGTTGTCAAGAAGCAAATATGTTCCTAACCCTATGTTGTGCAAGTGAATCAACTAGAGCTAGAAGAGGATTTTAACTTTTTCATAAATCACAATAAGGAACATGAATAGGGTCACCAAAATCTTGAACATAGGGGGTCATTTTGTTTTTCTACTTCAAATGCCAACCAGATGAAGATAACTTTAGCAAATGGATTATTTTGAATTGGGAAGCTAGGGGATCTCTTTACACTCCTACTAGGGCGTGCGGTCCAAGTACCTTTGTCTATTGTTTAACTCGAATGTTGTTGCTTGAAATGTACTCTAGTGTGGCATGGAATATTGTTGGTTTGTTGGCCTATGTGCAGTCTTGGAGGTCCAATTTCAACCCCGATGACCATTCTTAGGCTCACTACCCTTTGTGGATTGAGTTCATCAAACTCCATGTAGACCTTCAACCTTTTGTTGACTTATTTGCACAAAGATTTGGTAATGGTTGCCATAACTCTTTCCAAGCCAACCCAAGGGTTTTTGTCGACATGGAACTAAACCTTAAGCTTCCACTATTCATCTTAGTTTTTACCACTGATGGGATTTGCTAGCAAAAACTCTATAAATTGAATATTATCAATGCATGTTTCACCTACCAAGCCTAAGACCACATGATCTATGATTGCCCCCACCGCAAACCTAGACCTGAGCAACCTAAGGAGTCTTCAATACCCAAACCTAATCCCCCCTCTAACCCTATCCCTCCATCCATTCCTGACCTAGTTCCTTGATAAAAGGTCCTTCCACCCAAGCCTCTTAGCCCTCATCCAACATGAATCATAGCCATTCCAAGCCTTTGTCCCACTCTTCAATAGTAGCCCTACCTCAGCCCTCCATTACCTGAGACTATGGAGGAGATTGAAGGAGGTTGGACAATGAAGACAAGTAGGAGGAAAGAGCCCAAGTCTCCTTGGACGAAGCAACAGCTTAGGGATCCAGGGCCAAAGTTGCACCTAAAATCCTATGGATGCAATTATGTGCTTACATGAGAGACGTCCATTGCAGTTGGGTGACTTTGTGTATAGCAACAGTTTCAGCAACTTGAATATGGGGTTAATCCCTTAATGAAATTGTCTCTCGTGTCCTTGAATGTCCGAGCAGATGACTATCCTTGGTAGGTAGATGGATGTTCAAGATATGTTACAGAAAGACAAACCTGGTGTGGTCTTTCTTCAATAAGTTGAGTCGAATAGTTTTGAGTTGCAATGCCAAATGGGTTTCTATTGGAGGGGCCCTTAATGGACTTTAGAGCACTCTCAAGGGAATGGCGCGGTTGTTTTATCTCTTTCTCCTTTCCTGTAAAGCTTTGTAGTTGGGCATGATTCTAACCCTTCACATAGATGTGTGTGGTTTATAGTGTTTTGATTTAGGATAGGTTGGTGGGTTTTTGTTTCATTTACACCCCTAATGTCAGTATCGACAAGTGTACCCATTGGGATTGGATGGCTTCATCTCTCCCAACTGCAGAGTAGATTATAGTTGGGGATTTTAATATGGTCGAGTGGTCTGGAGACAAAGATTGTGGTATTGGCAATGTCATTTCCGATTTGGAGACAAAGGCCTAGTTATGTTGCAACACTGCTTTACAAGCGTTTGACCCTAACTAGAGACGGAAGGATTCAGATTATGGGGGGTGCTTTACATGTAGTAACTTTCGTCAAGGCAGAGACAAGGTACAAGCAATATTGGATCGTTTCTATGGACCCCGAGATAGGGTGGGATTTTCAAGGAAGCTCTAGCCAATGGATGTGTTAATGGATACGACTGGTCCGATCACTTGCCCATCCAGACATCTACCTCATTTAGGCAATGGGATGATTCTCCCCCATCCTTCATATGTAAGTTGAATGTTTCACACCTGAAATCTCCCAATTTCAAAGCTTTAGTTCATTGGGTTGGGAACCTTTCCCCTCGACCACAAGGGGACACAAGGTGGTTGATTTGGTGGATGCAACCCTCTACTGTATATTTAAATTTATGTGAGATTGGGGTCAATTGATTGCTCGTAAAGGATAAGGGAGTTAAATTAGGCTTGAAGGTAGCTAGAAGAGGTCCATACATTCTTGGATGGAGGAGGATCTTCACAACACATTGCTTCAAGAAGAAGAAGCACAGAGGGAGATTGTTATCCAGAGAAAGAAGGAATATATTGCGAGGGCAGCTAGGGTTTGTGCTCGTCTGTAATGGATTAATGAAGGGATTGTAGGCTCTAAATTCTACTTTGTTTTTTTGAAGCGTAAAGTCTCAGTTGACCAAATCTTGGGACTTCGTCAAGAGGATGGGTCTTTGGAGGAGAACACCTCCCATATTAGAGAGTTGTTTGATTTTCATTTTCAACGCATCTTCTCCCCTTATAAGCTTTTAGACTCCATTTTGGCAGTTAGGCAAGACTATTACCAAGTAATCCCCAAGAAGGTTAGTGTGATGGATCAAGATCAGCTAGATCGTATGCTTTCCAAGCAGGAACTCTTTGAAGCTCTTTTATCTATGAAGAATGGCAAGTCTCTCGATATTAATGGAATGCCTTGCGATTGTTTTAAGGTGATATGGCATACAGTAGGAAGAGACCTTAGTTGCATGGCCAACTAGGCTTTTTCTTTGAGTATCTTGACAACCTCTCTTAAGCATGGGATTATTAAGTTAATTCCAAAAAATGCTTCCCACGATTCTATTGGGTGATGGAGGCCTATTACTCATCTTGGTGTCTCCTATAAGATTCTAGCTAAGCCCCTAATATTTTTGTATGCGAAGGGTGGCCTCATAGATTGTTTGAAAGGAGCAAAAAAGCTTTGTACAGGGAAAATTCATTCTTGATACTATTATCCCTGCATGGCAGGCTATGGATTGGGCTGGAGGGATTGGGCAAGATTCCTTGTTTCTTAAGATTGATTTTGACAAACCTTATGACAAGGTTGATCGATCCTTCATGATAGATATGCTCCAAACCTTGAATTTGGCACCAATTGTATTGTTATGGTGCAAATCGTCTTTTCTACTGCTTCAACATTTGTTTCAGTAAACAACACTATAGTTGAATGCATTCCACTACATCGTTCAATCAAATAGGGGTGCCCTCTTGCCCCTTACCTTTATGTTTTAATTGTTGATGCCTTAGGGTATTTATTGGAGTCAACAAGAATGCAAGAGAGACTTCATGGTATCTCTCTTCTGAATGGTTCAAAAATGATCAACAACCATTTTGTTGATGATTCTCTTCTTTTGGTGCACTTGGATCAAAATTCAATGCAAACTACTTGGGGGTGTTTGGATACTTGTTGTTATGCCTCTAGAATTGTGGTCAATGACCAAAACATAAATTATTGGTTGCTTGGGCTTAAGGATACTCCAAGTTGGATTCTAGCTTTATGGAATTAGGTCAAGCCTGCAGAGATTGCTCGCTATCTTGGGATCCCATTTGGTACTAACCTCTCAATTGTTGATATGCAAAAGTAGTGTCTTGAGTAGTTGCAATCCAAGCTTTTGATCTAGCAGTACAAGGATACCCTTTGGCCGAGAAGCTTACAATGGTTCACATACTCTCCAAGACTTGCACATCTACTATGTCTCTCCATGGCTCCCAGGCAAGGCTCAATTCAAGAGATTGGATCAAATTCTCAAGTCGTTTCTTTGGTCCAAGTACGGAATTTTGCATTATGCCTAAGGAGGAAGGTGGTCTTAGCCATATTGAAGTGGCGACACAAGATCGTATCTTTGCCACCAACCTTGAAGGATCTACCCCATGGCAGGTTCTCTTGCGTCATCGATTTCAATCTCCCCAACAACTACTCTTAATCCGAGGCCCTTTTGGGTTGTGGGACATGATATCATCCCCTTAGCTCTTTAAGGTGTCTAAATCAGTCATCTGTCGAACCATAAGGGAGGCTTAGAGGGTTTTTGCTCCTTTGGTCAAGTCGAACTTCTTTGGGAGTCTTCATTTCAAGTTCATAGGCTAGGTAAGAAAGGGGTCTTCTTTTGGAGAGATCTTTAAAACTTTGCATACAAGGACTAGAAGGACTGGAAAGAATTAACCCATCAGAAGGCTCTCCTGTCCTCCAATAAGTTGATTGTCAAAGACATTATGGGTTTGCTCCCTCCTAAGGATTAGTACAAGTTGAACATTGATTTGTAGGGATCTATTTAGAGAGATTGGGGATGGAGATTTGGGAAGCAACTTTAGCAATATGATTCCAAAAAACTTTATTCTCTTTTGCATCGAATGCACCCTTTAGATGGACGTCTTCTTACCTAGAGGTTAGATGGATCTGCTAGTTCCACAATGTTTGGTCACTTCGACTAAATTTCAAGCTCCAAGTCTTTGCATGGTTAGTTGTTTACCAAGACTATCCTCCAAAACTCATCTTGCCAAAAGTGGGTTGACAAATGGCCTATGCCCTTATTGCAACCACTTAGAGACCTTGAAGCATATTTTATGGGAGTACAAGTTTGCTAGAGCTCATTGGCGATCTGTACAAGAACGACATTCAATGTTGCTTTAGGGACAGCTTCATTGGTGTGCATCTCTTCTTCGTGACTTGGGATCGGTGGTATTGTCCAACTTCTTGGGCATTTGGGACTACCTTCGGATTACAGCTTTCTTTAAAATTGGAAGCTAAGATGCAAATATGTCTTCACTGATGAGGTCAATTTAGTCCAATCTTTTTGTCACTCTTGGCAAGAAGAGGTGTGTATGCAATTGTCTGCCAAAGGTTACCTCCTAATCAAGGATGCCAAAGAGTTAAGAGCTTAAGCAAATTCTAAGTTTATTGTTGTCCTAGTAGATCCCAAGAAGAAGAGATGTGATATCATTGTATATACGTTTCCATTTTGGTTTTACTTTTTTTGCTATCTCGTAAATTTTCCCCTATAATATAAGACACATTTTTTAAATAAAAATGGTGCCTCAATGTTTGGTTCCCAAAATTTATCATGGACGTTTCAAGTTCAATCTTCTCTTGCCTCTTTGCATCTTCCAAGCAAAGCATCAACAATTTCCATGCAACATGAAAGAACATGAAAAAGGGATATCAATCTTTAGTCTCCATAGATCAAGATGATTCTAGAGATCTTATAACCAAAAAGGTTGCATAGCTCGTGTTGAATATTGATCTTGTACTATTGCAAGTGGCTAATGTATGTGTTGGTGTATGCACTAATTAACTGTGCACATTAAGTATTATTTGTGCATATTAAATCAACTTTGTAATTATCAAGATAAGGTCGACTCACTTTAGTAACCTATCTTGTTATTAGCTTGCATTATCACAATCTCAATTCCCAAGCTGCATGTAAGCTTAACTTGCAGAATGCCTCACTTGACAAGCTTGATCTTCCACTTGACTGGCTCATGCCTTTTTGTATAAGAAGGCATGGGGATCCTTTGTTTTGGAAAGAGTGAGAGCAATAGCAAGAATTGTAATGATGATTGGCACAATAAAGCATTTTATTTGAGTGGAGTTGTATTCCCCAAAGGGTTTCTCCACTGTACATATTGTGTTCTTTTGATCCATGCGCATTGTGAGCTAGTCTTGAGGTTTTGATCCATGTCAGTTGTGAGTTAGTCTTGAGGTTTTGATCCTTACAATGTTTAGATTTCCACATGGTATCAAAGTTGTGGAGAGACTAGTTCCACCCTTAGAACTAGATTAAGGAGGCTTCTATTGCTATAGGGGCAATTTTGTGCGTGTTGGAGGATTATCTCTACAATTGCACAATCCAACCTCACATCAATGTTTGTAGAAGAATAGCTTTTAGATCTATGGAAACCTATCTAAAATCAGACCTCTTGAGCTTCATAGATTTAAAATTGAAGTCTCGAGGTTGCCACTCAAATTCACAAAAATCAATGCATCTTGGAGCCTATCTAACCATATAGAGTCTAGGGCAGTGAATTTTTAGGGGGGTAGCCTTTCGTTTAACGAAAATTGCCCTTTGATTGCTCCAAATCTGACAAAAATATTCAACCAATTTCAATCGTCCAAACCTTATAAAGCTTTCATTTTTTAATTCCTTGTTATTGATACAATAATAATAAATTTAAGGCGTAGACACTTTTCTAGCATTGTTGCGCTTTCCTATTGTCATTGTGCTTTTCCTAGCAACACCCGTTTCTCGTCGACACCTTCATTCTTATCAACCCTCCCTTTTTTTCCAATCGACCCTTCCCTTTTCTCTCATCAGTTGACCTTCCCTCCTGTTGACCCATTTCTCCTCCTTGTCAACCTTACCTCACCCATCAACCCTCTTGACATGCCATTAGCCTCCCTTCCTCATTGTCAACATCCCTTCTCTATCAGCCACTATCATTTTCATGTAGATCAGCATCCTAAAGCCAACCTTGTTTACCCCATTGGTTGGCCTTATGTCGTCGATCGATCATGGCCCCCTGCCAACAATCCTACACAACAACCACCGCCTGCAAACCTATACAACGGCCATCACCAAGTTGATGGGTCGTCTGGCCACATCAACACATGCTTGTTGCCATGTCAACATAGGCTTGCAGCCACGACAAATAACACATTAGCTAAAGCCCAATCACCGGATACAATTAGTTGGAACCACATAAGTTGACATGTAGATTGCACCCAATCACTGAATACACTTAGCAAACCTATCCAGGACCCAGTCGATAACCACATCAACACCTGAACAGTCAGTTGCTTACCATGTCAACACCTTCACAATCAGTGGCCATGTTAGTGCCCAATCAACACCCTTTGGAGACCCCACACCACTGCGCATCCAATTTTAGGACCCTAACTTCTACTAGTGTTTTCTTATAGCTATATGAAGTCCTTTTTTAGTGTGATCTTTTTACCCGAGCAATTTTTTGAGCTTTATCCCCGCATGGTTCGTTTCTAAAAATTTCATCATTTAGTACTATAAATTTTCAATTTTTCAAAAACAATATGCTCCCCCCCCCTTTTTTGAAACCTTTAAGAGGCATATATTTCACATACAAACACCTTTTACAATGTCATTTTTTTACAGTGCATAATATTTTGCATACTTTCCAGTGGTGCATTTCGTTGCTCAGTATGCTTTCTAATTTCTTATTATCAAATGGCTAATAATTCTCGCAAATCATTTTTGGAGGGTTAAATTTTGAACAAGAAAGCTTTATTTTCACAAGGCCCCTCACACTTTGCGTACCCCACTTATACATTCTACAATTTATTGCCCACCATATTGCATAACTTCCTTTAATTTTCCATTAGATGCTCTTGTTGATGAAGAAACTCACTTCTCTAGAAACATCATGAAAGGAAGGAAACATTGCTAAAATCTTGTGCCAAGAAGTTTGCTCCCTTACAACAATCTAACCATCAATTTCATTATGAAGTTGCCTCCCTACAAGTTGTTAATGATGAGCTTCATGGTGAAAATGTTTCGTTGCAACATACTATTGATTAACTACAAGATGAAATCGCTTTTTTGCAGGAATTTGTTTCACAACATCGTGGGGAGGCTCTTCCACTTATGTAGAATAATGTTTGTCTCTTCGACACATATTAAGATCTAAAGTTTGATTATGATATCTTGCATCGCAATGGGATGAGAATGATAAAATCATTCAAAACTTGCGAAGCACAAGATCTTAGTGAGCTTGAAGAACAACACCTAAATGATACAAAGGAGTTGGTGCCTTGCTAGTTGATACGTATTATGCATCTTCTTTTGCATTTGTAGTGTCTTCTTCTAATGCATTGTTGGCTACTAACGAGCAGTGTTCTCCTAATTTTGAGAAGCACAATAAAGGTTTTGGTTCCATATTGTTTTGCCAGATGGATTACACTAGTGATGGACTTAGAAAGAATGGATTGCACATCCTATTGAGCCTGAGATGAGAATAGTTCAAGTTGGCCTTGCATACTCTTTGACTTCATCCCCAAATGAAAATCAACTCGATCCCTCTACAACACTTTTTTCAGGAGAACCAAATCCTACTTTTGATCTTACACCACCAAATGATTCATCATTTGTTATTTAATCTATGCCAAGACTTGAACCTAATATTAAGTCACAAGAAACACATTCAGCACTTTGTTATCCACTTGTTTGAGATTCAACACCAACCATATCTCAATCGTATAGGCACCAAAACTATTATGATTGAAGACATTCTCACTCTTCATCCAAGTCCCAATATTTCTCTTGAGAGACCGTGTTTCTGACATTGTTTTCATGATGGTCCGTCCAAGATGTTCCTCATGGATTCCCTTATCCAGCCCATAGTTCTTTATGGTTAAGAGGTTTGGGGGCCTTGTTTACTGGAGACTAATTGGGTTTTAGTCGAGCGAGTGTAGATCCTTCTCCTTCGGTGCATCATCAAATGCAAGCAGATAGTACCCTAGCACATCATCCTTGTGGAGTTTGGTGCATGATCCTTCCGGCTCGAGACTATTTTCCTCCTAGCTTCTCTTCTACACTAGATTCATAGTTTCATCGATTCAGCGACGAGCTGAAATAGATACTCGTATCTGGCCTATTGTTCATCAAAGTCCATTCCCTTATCTAGCCCTAGTAGTCGCACTAGGTGTTGGTTTGCAAGGGTCTCAACCCGTTTGGAGTCTGTTGATATTTCGATGGATCGGCCCCTCCATTCAGATACTCCATGGATGCACCTGGACACCTCCTACCTACTAGGCAGGAGTTGAACAGGATCATCAGGGATGACATTTACAAACGGTTCGTGCATGTTACTTGGACAAAACCCCAAGGCAGGTTACATCCAAAGATGGCCTTCTACGTTGAGCACTTTATAGAGATGAGGGATGGACTCATCATCCAACCCCCATACACATCCCGTCATTGGGCGCATTCTCTTTGTATCCCCTAGGCCAGTTTTGAGTGGGCTCACATAGATTTCGAGTTGAGACGAACCACTAGACTGTACAAGCAAAGAGGATCTGCCAGCCATGTCATCTTCATGAGGTGGAGACAAAAAAGCACTTACCTATTGGGTTTTCATGAGGTGGAGACAAAAAAGCACTTGCCTATTGGGTTTTCATGAGGTGGAGACAAAAAAGCACTTGCCTATTTTTGGAGATTTCATTGCTTGTTCAAAGGGATCCAAACCCTATCCAAGTTCTTCCAATATTCAGACCAGATATGTCTAGCCCTTTACATGCAGGAGGCCCTTAGACTTCGAGGCCACATTATCCAGCCTCCTCCTAGACCAAATCCCACTTAGCAGATTACTTCCTTCTTTATGGTGCTCCCATCAGCTAGGGCCACCAAGAGACAAATTGACAGCAGCATTGCCTCTGACCCCAGATCAGTGCAAACCGGAGGGATCATTCCCCCTCCCCAAAGACTCAAAGACATTGCCAGACCAGATTCTTTACCAGCAAGCAGATGAGATTGTCTAGACATCAGAGACAGATTACTTCTTTCAAACAGCAATGCAGTAGGCGATCCAGATTTCCCCCCAACTCTTCCTCGGGACATCATTCTATCTCGAGTTTTCTTCGTTCGACCTCGTAAGATAGGAGAGATAGATCCAGTGGACCATGATCTAGTCCCTAGATACCTTCCCTCTATACATCTCCCTCCTGTTACAGTCGCTCGCACTTGGAGTTGACGGTGTTCCATGTTTTAGCATAGATCCCATGCTTTACTTTACTTCTTTCTCTTTATATAGGAGACATTTCAATACTCCTGCTTTGTATCAACATTATTGTACTCAACAGTGTCATTGACCTACTTTGTGGTCATTTGTTGGACATCAATATAATTATCTTATCTTATCTTATGCTTGCAATCTTCATAAGTCTTTGGAGAAAAGGCAAAAAACACAAACTATTGGTTCAATACCATCTACAAGGGTGTTCTATTGATCCGTACACGAGTAACTTATAGCCCACTTGCTTCACCAGCACAGATACTATGTAGAAGTTTATTTTTGAACTCTGTCTTTGTTCTTTTGATGGCTATAAGGCTTGTAATATGCCAACCAATGCCCCGTTGTTGCATAGTGTAACTTGCACACAACAACTAGCTAGCAAGGCAATGGCAATCAAATCTCTAACTTTGTATGATGTCGAGTGCTATGTTTATGTGAGGGGTTACCTTGCTAGTTACTTGCTTCTAGTGGCCAATGAGTCTACTCTATCTTTCGGTCTAGTTTCAAGACTTCATTGGTTTAAGTGTTATGGCAAGCCAAAGTCCAAACTACTTCAACTCTTTAGAACCCCCACAAGCTTGTAATTAAGGCATAGATTGAAGAATACCAACACTTGTATATATGATTGGAACCAATGTCCTTGGCTTATTCTTATGAAGCCACATTAAGGATCCTAACGCAACAGGTGAAACAATTAGCACCAGATTTGCATTTCCCTTAGGACCCTAAAGAAGGTGATCCCATGTGAACTCTAGTCCCTTAGCTCCAACCCAAAGAGGTGCCAATCTATGTAATAAAGAATTTGTAAATGCCCATTCAAGTCCAATAGCTTGAGTTTAATACCAATTTGAGAGCATGTTGGTCTAATTTGATAGCACATTGGTTGCAACCTATATACTTCCTACGATGTGTACTAGCTATATACAGTGGTTGACGTTGAGATGGTTGTTTAGCATACTTGCTCAAAATTGGAATGAGGAAGATGTTGGTCACAATTGCCTTGCACGCTAGTTAAAATTTGTTTGACAAGCAAGCCTCAAGGACATCTATTATAAGCACATAGGCATCGATTTCTCATTGGCAACAATCAAGAAATGCTTATTAATTCATAAACACCTTTTGTTGGCAACGTGTGGTTTCGAGTACATACATTTGGGATTTCCCAACAAGTTATTTAGTTTATCACACGTTCACTTCAATTGGAGAGGAGGGATGGCTGGAAATATCGTGTTATTTCATGTTGTTCTTATGATGGGAACAAAAATCTCTTTGACCAACATGTCGTTAGACAAATAAGAGCAAGATCGATTCTCATGAACAGATGCACACTAAAATTTTGTTGCATTAAAACCCTAAGGCGCAGCAAGATATACAACAGCGATTCCCCCAATGGTAGAGCAACTTCTTCTTCAAACTACAACGCATGCTCATGTTTAACGTTGTTTCTTGACTTTCCCACAACTCCCCAATAGAAAATGAATTATCTCACTCAAGCATAAATGAAGACAAGAAGTGCTTTGGTGGATGGCAATGTTACCCAAGCATTGAATATTTATGTAACCAAAATCAAGACTATCAATGATATCTAATTATTCTTGAACCAATGGAGAGTAGAAATGCTTAGACTCACAGGCATTATTACTCAACAAAGAGTGCAAACGACCTTGTCATAGTATTCAATGGGTAACATATTTATTGGAATAAAGAAAAATTGGAAAAAACAAATCTAGCAATCAGGATGGGGAAGGAAAGTATTAGTAACAGCCCTGCCATCACAACCATCAATTCCTTGGACACCATAAATGGACGGTCTAAAGCTCTTGCCTATTGGGTTTTAGTGTTGTGGTGACATGGTGCCATCAAGTTACATGGTTTACAAACTACCATTTTCATACTAGAGTACTAAGCCATTAAATTGAGTAAGGGACCAATTAATTGATGGTAATTACGGTCACTGTTGAGAGTCAAGTCATAGACAATTCCATCTCAAACCATAGTGTATTGTTCATCCCTCACAATAAAGAACACAAATCATTCAAATTCCAATGGCCAACAGTTTGCATGGATGCAATTAACAACAATGTTTAAACCATGAATAAGCAACAACCCCACACAAAACTAAATACCATAATCCCATAGTAATCTCACAACAATTCAAGATACAATGGAAACCATATTTACCTTGAAAACCCAAATGGGAAAACCAACTTCGAATGTTTGCTCAATCTATTTTGGCAATCTCCAATTTACAATGCAACTCTTGGCTCTATATGCATCCTCTCCTCTCTTGGCCAGCAAAAATCCCTTTGAGAGAGAAAGTGTAGAACAAATAGTGAGAGTCGGGGTAATGGGAAGCCCAAAGGGCATGACCTTTCATTTCCCGTTCCTCGACCTATTCTCTCCTATTTTTATTTTTATTTTTTTTCTCTCTTTTGTCTTCATTACTTTTACATTTGCACTGTTTTTAATGCTATATATAACCCTCCTTAATTGTCGAATTAACTAGCAAATACTGAGTCTTACAACCATTCATTTGTTCGGGTCCATTTTGGATAACCTATGGTTGGATTAACAATTGGTCATGGTGTGATTTGAGCACTTGTTCAAGGACTTCTTATCGACTTCTTTCATCCACTATACAACTATATAGTCCTCCTCATTCTCTTTGATTGCTTAACTGGTCAATGACAACATTGTGGCTTTTTTTATCACCAATGTCACTTGTGCATTTGCTCCTTTTAAACTTGTGTTGGCTTCACCATTTTTCGTGAAGGTGCTTTGGAGGCTATAGTTTGTTGAGAATTATAGCTTGGACAAGAACTTTTGCACAGAATCGATGTGAACGTGCAAGAAGTATAGTTCGGGATATTTTTATTTTCAAAAAGTAAATTTATTTTTTAACGGTAATTCTATTTTGTAATTCACTTTAGTAAAAAAATGAAAGTCTTATATTGAGTTGCTAAGTCTAAAAGAGTGTATCTCATACACGCATGACTTACACTAGGAGTAAACTCAAAAATAGATCAGGGTTTTGGTCTCGGCTAAAAGTATAAAGACAAGTCAAGATAGAGAGTTCACACACACATACAGTTGAATAGTTATATACAAACAGTTGAGCAGGTTGAACAACACAGAGAGAGAGGAGCAAGTAGCCAACAAAGAAGCATTTTCGAGCAACGTACAATTATGTACTTTCACCTAAAATAGTTCAGTCCTATCGTATGGAACAGTTACGTACAACGTACAAC
Source organism: Picea engelmannii (assembly GCA_009831015.1). Lineage (NCBI taxonomy): Eukaryota > Viridiplantae > Streptophyta > Pinopsida > Pinales > Pinaceae > Picea > Picea engelmannii. The sequence goes on from ML801382.1 coordinate 100,914, forward strand.
GTGCAATCGTATGGACATGTATGTACAACCAGGTCATACAACCGTACTTCTCAGGGAGTTCATTCCACCCAGTTCGGGGTGATTTCGATAACCACGCAACTGATTGTTTTTGGCCACTTGTGGAGGTTACTACCTTGTAAGTTTTTCAAAGGAATGAATGTCAATTTTCACATGCAACTCTATGTGACTAATTTTCAGATCTGAAAATTGCTTCCTAGTGATCCAACAGTAAAACCCTATTTGTTATCACTGAAAAATTTTACACTGAAAATTATTGACTGAAATTATATGCAGCAGAAACACAAAAGATCAGAGATGAATCATCAACACATATGAGACACAATATTTATGTTCTGTAACCTTATCAAATTTAGAAATCCTAAGGGAAAAACCATCCCTCCCAGTGAATACAAATATCACCAAATCCGAGGACAAAACTCTTCCTCTCAGCCAATACAATTTTACCAAAATTGAGGACAACCTTGTCCTCCAATAACCATACAAATCAGAAAACCAAACCTCAACAAATATCCTGGAAATATCTTTCTCCCAAAAATCTCCTACATACCACATGTACAACCTATTGATGTCACCTATCAGCATGTACGGACTTGCTCCTACCCAGAAAATTTCGTATGTGATTCACCTTACTATCAACCCGCGTACATATGCGCTTTGCTCCACTGCAATCAACGTATACGTGATTGTGCCCATTGCAACCTGTGTACATACGTGATTCGCCTTCCTTAAACCTGCGTAAATACACGCTTCGCCTTACTACAACTCGTGTACAAGTACAGAAAACCCTTGTACGGACAACTCCATACAATTCACTCCTTGCAACTTCTCTTCCTCTAGGCCAAATTTGCCACCATGCAGAATTTCCCTTCTCTAAAAACACCAAGCCACTTAGCACAAGTGCAGACTCACTTATGCTAACTCCATTCTTCCACAATGAGCAAATGTCACAATCACCTTTCTCCTTTATATACAAGTCCAATGGGTGAGTTTAGGAACCCTTCCTAAACTCAACAGTTAAATAGAATATTTTATTCTCCTTTTGTGGGTGTGGAACCCCATCACAAACCCACAAAAGCCCATCAACTTGCCCATGAGGCCCTAGCCTCATTCCGAGGTCAATTTCACTGAAACGAAAAGTTGATCTAGTGCCAACAAAGATTCCCACATGTCTCACACATCGGCCTCGTGGGAATACCTCCCGAAGCTACAATAAACAACACTCCCTTTTAGCGAGGGAGGTATCCCATCCATCATCATCTAGATGTACCTCTGTCTCCCACTCTGGAAGTGGTTGTCTCCTCTACCACAGCTGCAATCCAATCCCCCTGATTGGTTGCTCCCTCTGTCACTGAAACAGGTCCAGCTCCCCAATCCTCCCGATTGGTTGCATCCTTGGTCACTGAAGCAAATCCTATTGTCCACTCTGCCTCATTGGCTACTCTCTTTGTGACTGAAGCAAATCCTACTCTCTTGTCTTCCTGACCGTTTGCCTCCTCTGTCATTGTAGCAAAACTTGTTGAAACAACTAAATCCTCCATGGAGGGCACAGAGCTCCTAGAAGCCTCCTGATAGTGAACCTCCTATCTAGCCTCCTCAACCCATGACACATGTCTATCAGTCCTGGAAGATGCTTCTCTACCACCTAAACCTGAGGGGGAACTCCCTCTGAATGGAGGACTCTCCCCTCTGAGTCCACTGCCTCCCACTGAGATCGGGCTCCCTCTGAGTCTACATGCTCCCTTTGAAACCTGACTCCCTCTGAGTCCGTACAATCTTCGAAGCCATCTGCTCCCTCTGAACCTATTGACCTCCTCTGAAGTTTAATCTTCTTTGAACAGTCCTAGGAAGTTGTTGCTCCCTACTAGATCATGAGGGTTGACTCCCTATGAACTCTAGCTCCCTCTGAGCCGACAATACTAGTGGGGCTACTTGCCTCATCGCTGGTGGAGCTACCTGCTCCTCCTCATTTGTCTCTCTGCTCCTGTTGACCACAACACACATAGGTTGGCCCCTCAACCTATATAGGTTGCCCTCCCTAACTCCAAGAATCATCGTTGATCTAAAGCTAGATCGTCTGGGCACAAACAACACATGTCCCTCTTGAAACAATATATGGTACCCCTTCTTCTCAATCTTCGAGATTGAAAGAACACTCCTCCTAAGTTCTGGTACCCATAACACATTCGACACCCTCAACACTTCACCTGACTCCAACCCGAACGATATCATAGCAGATCCTCGTACTGCATGTTTGGTTCCCATGCCAAGCTCCACACACAAGTCAGAGCCAGTCTCTATGAAGTTGTCAAATAACTCTCTAGCACCTGTCATATGGCAAGATGCTCTGCTATCCACCAACCAGATCCCCCTACTGGAGACTGTACCTGAAAGGGTGAAGCCAACAAGATCTCCCTCTGGAACCTATTTGCAACCTTTGTTGTTGATGCCTGCTACCTTCTTCCTATTCCCCTCCGGTGTGGACACTGTGAAGCATAGTGCCCAAAGTCATGACACTCTAAACAGATCTTACTAAGACCCTTCTTCTGTCTCGACTCTAGAGATGCTTCTTTCTTGGGAGAATCTCTTCTTCCTGAAGAACTTCTGGCTGGAGAACCTCTTCTGCCCTTCTTGGTGCGGGATGCAAGGGCTTGGTTCTCATCACTGCTATTCTTCACCATATCATCCATATCATCCCTGGACACTAATCAAGTCTCCTCCTAGATACAATCAGTCCATAGTCTGTCAAAGTTTGGTAACTTCTCTCGTGCACAGATCCCCTTGCACAAATGGTTCCCAAGACATGGGAAGACCTCTCAACGCTACATTTACCAACTCAGTATCCTCCACCTTATCATTGATGGCCACAAGTTGATCTCGGATCTGTGTAATCTTCATAGATAGTTCACAATTGTGTCCTCACTAGACATCTTGACAACTTGAAGTTGTGCTTCAAATACAACTTCCTGCCTGTATTCCCATTCTGGTATAGACCTACCAGAGCATCATACATCTCCTTGGCAGATGTCTTCTCAGCAATGTGAGGAATCAAGTGGTCCTTCATAGACTCTAGCAACACCCACTTGGCCTTCATTTCCTTCTTCTTGTGAGTTGCCAATTCCTACAGATCGATAGGACTCGTAACCACGCTCTCAACATACTCCTTGAGGTCATTCTCTTCCAACAGAAGGAGAACCCTTGCCTTCTAAGCCCAGAAGTCGGTTGCCCCTTCCAACCTGTCCTCAAGCTTCAATGTGTTCACCATGGTGACCTGCCCGGAACAAGAACAACACTCTTCCAGTGTTGCAACAAAATGTGTCTCAAGATGATCCTCTTTTCTTCAAATCCCAAACTCTGATACCATGTCAATTTTCACATGCAACTCTATGTGACTAATTTTCAGATATAAAAAATGCTTCCTAGTAATCCAACAGTAAAACCCTAGTTGTTATCACTAAAAAAATTTACACTGAAAATTATTGACTGAAATTATATGCAGCAGAAACACAAAAGATCAGAGATGAATCATCAACACATATGAGACACAATATTTATGTTATATAACCTTATCAAATTCAGAAATCCTAAGGGCAAAACCAACCCTCCCAATCAATACAAATATCACCAAATCTTAGGACAAAACTTGTCCTCTCAACCAATACAATTTCACCAAAACTGAGGACAACCATGTCTTCCAATAACCATACAAATTAGAAAACCAAACCTCTACAAAAATCCTGGAAATATCTTTCTACCCACAAATCTGCTACAGACCACCTGTATGACCTGTTAAAATCACCTGTCAGCCTGTACGGACCTACTCCTGCGCAGAAAATTCCATACACGATTCACCTTACTGTCAACCCGTGTACATACGCGGTTTGCTCCACTGCAATCAACGTATACGCGACTAAGCCCACTGCAACCTCCGTACATACGTGATTCGCCTTCCTTCAACCTGCATACATACGTGCTTTGCCTTCCTGCAACTCATGTACAAGTACAACAAAACCCTTGTATGGACACCTTCGTACAATTCGCTCTCTGTGACTTCTCTTCCTCTAGGCCAAATTTGCCACCATGCAAAATTTCCCTTTTCTGAAAACACCAAGCCACCTAGCACAAGTGCAGACTCACTTGTGCTAACTCCATTCTTCCACAATGAGCAAATGTCACAATGACCTTTCTCCTTTATATACAAGTCCAATGGGTTAGTTTAGGAACCAATCCTAAACTCAACAATTAATTAGAATATTTTATTCTCCTTTTGTGGGTGTGAAACCCCATCACAAGCTCACAAAGCCCATCAACTTACCCATGAGGCCCAGAATTTCCCTTTTTCTGAAAACACCAAGCCACCTACTAGCACAAGTGCAAACTCACTTATGCTAAGCTAACTCCATTCTTCCACAATGAGTTAATGTCACAATGAACTTTCTCTATATACAAGTCCAATGGGTGAGTTTAGGAACCCTTCCTAAACTCAACAATTAATTAGAATATTTTATTCTCCTTTTGTGGGTGTGAAACCCCATCACAAACCCACAAATCCCATCAACTTGCCCATGAGGCCCTAGCCTCATTCCGGGGCTGATTTCAATGAAAGAAAAAGTTAATCTAGTGCCAACGAAGATTCCCACATGCCTGACACCCCGACCTCTTGTGGGAATACCTCCCGAAGCTACAATAAACAACAATGAAAAGCTGATTTTGGAGTAATTACTCATGTATGCGTGACATTGTTTTATGCCTTCGCTATTTAATTTCCAACTATTCTATGATTGATGCTATTATTGTTTGAATTTAATTTCAGCATTAATTAATTCAACAATTACTTGTTTAATTGAGATCATAAGGACTTTAGTCACCCAGGCTTGGGAGTTTTACATGGTATCAGAGCTAACCTTCTCTAATTGAGATTCTCAAGGATTTGAAGAGATAAATCAACTGTGGAATAGAAGGACCAACAGTTAGATGGTTTCAAAGTTTTATTTTCAGATTTGGAAGTTTGTGCGGTAGATCTCGGAGATGGCATTAGGTAGCCTCAGATATGAGAACAAATTAGATGGTGCCTCAAATTTATTATCATGGAAGGTGAGGGTTACACTCTTTCTAGAAGAGAATGATCTCTGGGATATTCTCAAGGATGTTGTGACTTTGCCTACAAATCCGCAGCAATTGGTAGCTCCCAACAAGAGGGAAGTGAAGGCCAAGCGGATAATCTTGGATGCCATAAAGGATCATCTAATCCCTCATATATCCAAGAAAAAGACAACAAAGGACATGTTTGACGCCCTGGTTAGCCTCTACAATAGTGAGAACATAAACAGGAAAATGATATTGCGAAACAAACTTAGATCCATAGAGATGATCGGATCAAACACATTCACCAGTTATCTTATGAAGGTCACGCAGGCTCATGATCAACTTACAACAGTTGGGGAGAAGGTTGTAAATGCAAAGCTAGTAAACATGGCACTGAATGGATTCATAACTTCATGGGAACCATTTGTCAAAGGTATTTGCACTCGAGAGAACCTTCCTAACTTTGAGAGGCTTTGGGATGACTATATACAAAAGGAGACTCAGATGAAGTCAAAAGCCAGCAAGAAGGGTGGTGATGAGAACCTAGCTCTATTTGGTCAATCAAATAAGGGCAGAGGTAAAGGACCCAGCAAGGGTAAGGGAAAGAATGAGGAGTCTACCTCACATCTTGGAAAGGACTTGAGTAAAAACAAGTGTTTCGTTTGTCATAAGCACAATTATTATGCATCACAGTGTCCAAAGAAAAAGAAGGGTAAGGGGAAGCAATGGTAGAAGTCGGTAACAACCTCTATAGAAAGACAAATGAACGAGTTTGTTTCCAAGTTTGAGAAGGATTTCTCGTTGGTATCTTTCCTTTCTATCAGCACGATTCTAAGGAATGTGTGGTATGTGCACAATGAGGCACAGGTTGAGCTTGGTGATGATGCCAAGTACCCAGTAGCAAGAGTTGATACTATTCATTCCCAACTCAAATCATGTAATTCTTTAGATTTTGACAATGTCTTGTTTGTACCAAGGCTCAAGAAGAATTTGCTTTCAGTTTTGGTTATTGAGGATAAGGACTTTGCAGTGTAATCTAGACTAGATACAACTCGAGTAATAGGGTTTAGAGAAAGTAATTTGTACAGGTTGCAGGGTGAACCTGTTCGAGCCCTAGTGCATCACAATGACAGCTTGTGCGAGTTGCGGCACAAGAGGATGGGACACCTGCATCACAAGCCGTTGCCTATTCTGAGAAAGATAGTCACAGGTCTTCTAGAGTTCAGTATTGAGTAGCATGGTGTATGCAGAGCGGGCACGCTTGGCAAGCATGCCAAGGCTGCTTTCCCAAGCAAGAAGCATAGGTCTAAGGGGATTATGGACCTAGTACATTCGAATGCTTGTGGACCGATTTCAGTGGCATCAATAACAGGAAGCATGTATTATGTTTCCTTTATTAATGATTTCTCTCACAAGACTTGGATCTACTGCTTAAAGATCAAGGATGAGGTCATTAGCAGGCTTCAAGAGTTCAAAGCTCTAGTTGAAAATCAGGGGGGGAAGAAGATCAAAGTCTTGAGATCGGGCAATGAGGGAGAGTATACCTCCATGGAGTTCGAGGGTTTCTGCAAGGAAGCAAGAATCAAGAGGGAGCTTACAATTCATACAACCACAGCAAAATGGAGTTGTGGAGCGAAATAATCAATCCATCATAGGGGCTGCTAAGGCCATGATACATGACTAGGCCTTGCCAATTTTTCTTTGGACAGAGGCATGTAACACAACAATCTACATCCAGCACTAGTGTCCTCACGGGATCTTGGAGGAGAAGACACTAGAGAAGGCGTTCATCGATGTGAAGCCAGAGGTTAGTCATTTTCACATCTTTGGTTGTCCAGTTTATATCCATGTACCGATAAAGAAAAGGACCAAGTTGGAGACCTCTAGCAAGAAGGGTTTATTTGTGGGTTACAGTGAAACTTCAAAGGTTTACAGGGTCTATATTCCATAGCAGAGGAAGACGGTAGTGAGCCCGAATGTGAAGTTTGAGGAAGACTTTGCATCCATAAAGTCCCATGAGCCTATTCCAGTGACAAAGGATGAGGAGCGACAGCTCCGAAGGTTGAGCTTGGGTCACCAATGATTTTCAAAGCAGTATAGTAACCTTCAGGTGAAGAGGGGAAGACAGGAGCCCCTTTCCACTTCTGTCAAGAGACAGCGATGGTTCACTCAAACATTGAGGGATGCTCAGGAGCATGTTGAGACTCCTAGGAGCAAATTCAGAGAGAGCAAACCTCCAAAGAAGTTTCCAAACTATATGGCATTGATGAGCAACATTCTAGATTTTGAGCCTTCCAGTTTTCAGGAGGCAGCAGACCAACAGGTATGGCGAGATGCCATGGTGGAGGAGCACACCTCCATCATGAAGAATGATATTTGGGACATAGTGGCAAGACTAGAGGGGAAGTCAATAGTGAGATTCAAGTGGCTCTACAGGATCAGGTTGTACAACAGTAGGTCGGATATATGTTTTGCACTAAAAACCTGGAGTCAGTTTGTCGTGGAGCCAAGGCAAGAGCATTGGGTAGTAGCAAAATATATACTCAAGTATTTGAGGGGCACAGTGGAGTGTGGTTTGAGATAACTTGGAGATGGTGAAGTGAAGTTGCAAGGGTATTCAAACTCAGATTGGGCAGGCGATGCAGCAAACGGAAGAGCACCTCGGGGTGTTACTTTAGCTTGGGATCAACGATGATATCCTAGTTCAGTGAGAAGAAGACTTTTGTAGCACTTAGCTCGACAAAGGCAAAGTACATGGCAACCAATATTGCTAGTTGTGAGGCCATCTAGCTTCACCAGTTACTTGTAGGATTGTTTGATCAAGAGTTGGAACCTACAGTCATTTACTGTGATAATCATAGTTGTATAACTCTCTGAGAGCCTAATGTTTCATGACAAGTCCAAGCATATATAGATCATTGCATACAAGATAGGGTTCAAAAGGGAGCAGTGAAGCTCCAATATATTCCCACAGATCAATAGGTAGTTGATATTCTGACCAAGCCAGAGATCGGATATCATTGCATACAAGATAAGGTTCAAAAGGGAGCAATGAAGCTCCAATATATTCTCATGGATCAATAGGTAGCTGATATTCTGACCAAGCCCTTGGCAAGAGGGAAGTTTGAAGCATTCAAAGACAAACTTGGATTGGTGCAAAATTCCTTCCTCGCTGAGAGGGAGCGTTGAGAATTATAGCTCAGACATGAGCTTCCACACAAGTCAAATGTGAAAGTGCGTGAAGTATAGTTCAAGATATTTCTATTTTCGAAAAGTAATTCTATTTTGTAATTCACGTTAGTAAAAATATGAAAAGTCTTATATTAGTTGTTAAGTCTAAAAAAGTGTATCTCACATATGCATGACTTAGACTAGGAGTAAACTCAAAAATAAATTAGGGTTTTGGTCTCAACTAAAAGTATAAAGACAGGTCAAGATAAAGAGTTCACACACAGACGTATAGTTCAAACAGTTATACACGAACAGTTGAGCAAGTTGAGCGACCAAGAGAGAGAGAGAGCAGGAAGCATGGTAAGAGACGTTTCCAGACAACGTACATGAAGAGAAACGAGGTATTATCAGGCTGCTAAGTCTGGTCCGTCTTTGACCAAAAATTAGCTCTAAGTTTGACTTTCATTTATAAGTTTGACAGTTATACACGAACAGTTGAGCAAGTTGAGCGAGAGAGAGAGAGAGAGAGAGAGAGAGAGAGAGAGAGAAGGAAGCCTGGAAAGAGGCGTTTCCAGACAACGTACATGAAGAGAAACGAGGTATTATCAGGCTGCTAAGTCTGGTCCGTCTTTGACCAAAAATTAGCTCTAAGTTTGACTTTCCAAATCTGTCCTTTGCTGCCTTTTAGGACAGCAAACTGATTGGTTACTTTCTATTGATAATTTTTGTGGTTAAGTGTCCTTTTGAGGTACCCTTGCAAGTGTTTTTCATACCAATGATTAGCACATACAATATAACTCAAAACACATAACACTCCTAATATTTACAACTCTAAATGTTGATTTTACATTTCTAAGCATGCATAAAATTGACACATATGTTTTTGGTCAACATGACCCTGGAAAAACCCCCCATGGGGAAAACCAATTTGGAGTAGATATGTATAGAAGGCCTCAAAGCAAAATGTACAACACGGAAAACATAAACAAATGAACCTGTTACAATAGAAACCCTTCTCGGAAGCCTTGGAGTCCCTTGAAGATGTTCCTGCTAGCCTCTTGAAGCTAGGCACCCTTTGCCTCGGTGCGCCCCTCTTCCTTAGCCAACCTTTGGACCTCTTTCTTTGCCTCTTGCTTTGACCTTGCCCTTGCTTGTGCCTTTAAACCCTTGCTTGCCTTTGCCTTACCCTTGTAGAAGCTCCCTCCTCTCAAGATAGACTCCCTCCAAAGATGTGGTGCACACTTAGCTCAAGTGCACCCCTACTCAAGCAAAAACT
>ML801382.1:114817-124908 GCA_009831015.1 Picea engelmannii
CCGCCCCCACCCACACAACATCAAAGACTCAAAATCTTACAAAGGTGATTACAACGAAAATATAAGAAACTACTATTTTAGTTTCAATTGCTCATCTTTCCAGATCCTAATACTTCAACTGGTTCTGCATCAAATTATCGTATTCTCATATTTTTAAAGACAAAATTTGTCTAGTTTCCTCCTTCAGGGAAGATTATATATAAATAATTGTGTTCAGAAAAAAAAGGAGTTTTTAACAAGTCAAATAAAACTCCCTGTTTCAAGGCCTTGTTTCCCTGCATAGAAAAAAGAACAAACCAAAGCCTCCCAGATAGAAAAAGGAACAAACTGAAGCCCATCTTGTGCCACGGGACAGACAAGCTTTTACAGCAATGCTGCTGTTTTACAATTTAGATTGCAATTATTTGCTCAAAAGTTTTGAAAAGTCTTGCCTGAAACATCGAATTACAAACATAATTAAACAAAACAACATGAATGCATTCCAAAGAATTTCAAGGGGTTATAACAATTTGGAACTATCCGTCTAAATGAGGAAAGCCAGAAGGCACTTGAGACTTTTATTTCTACAAGATAATTCATACGTGTCTTGTCTAGGTTTAATCTGAAGAAATCTATTAAGATTTTCAGGACTTCAAAAACTGCATCTGCCAGGAACACTAGGTTTTCAGTTTTTGAGAGACACTACAATATACTCTGAAACCCGATTCCAGATGAGACTAAAAACCAGCTCTGACGTAAAGTTTCAACAGATTACTTTGATATAGGAATCAGGATTACGACATTTTGCAGTCCAATTCACCAAGGATTTCCCTATAATGGAGTGTTTTTCTGTTCGATTCCCCTTATCACTAGATTCTCTCGCTGAAAAATGCAGGTTGACCACTGTTCTTTCATTTTCATGCAAAATTGTATGAAGTGAGACCAGCAGCATGCAAATCTATCCCTACACATTGTTCTTGTCGAGGAATCACCAACTTGCCCATGACATACATAATGATCCAGAATATATCATGCAACCATCCAAGCCTTTTACGTCCAGTTTCTCACCTGTGAACTTATCCTAGAATACCCTCGGATTTCTTCCATTGCTATAAAAAACTATGTCCGGTACATTTCCACACATGCAATCCTGGTTTGAGAACAGAAGCATATTGCCCCGTGTTATTTGATTCATATTGGAAAAATGGCTGAAAGATTTATGTGAAGAACAACAGAAGCTTTGCATTCGACAAATCAAATCGCCAGCTCTAAATCGAAACAGACATGAATCCTGGAAAAACCCTAAACCGCAAAAACCCTACCTAAGACATGGCTGCATAAATTTAAAACTGTTACTCAACCTTAATGAACATAAAAGTCAAATTAGCATGAACTTGTCAAAGGGGGCTTGCCCTGTTGGTAAAAGTGGGGTGTTCCTGTTGCCCCCACCAGGGTTCGATTACCCCAAGTGAGATGTTTGCCTTTTGTGGTCTTGTGCGCTTCTGCAAGGGGCCCTTATTCCGCAGAAGCGGTTATCGCCATTCAGTCGGGTAGGGATATCACACGTCGTAACTGCGACGCGGTGTCCCGCCTCTTGATAGGGGTGATGCTCACCAGTGAAAAAAAGTATCAAGGAAGCATCTTCATGAGTTTCCAACTAACATGAACTTAAAACCATGGCTAAACCCTAATAAGAATGAATTTAAAAACCCTAGTTAAACCCTGGCAAGCATAAACATCAGAATTATTAGAAGTAGCATACCTGCAAGCCAAGGTAAAGGATTGAATGGCTCGGGGACTTCCTGAGTAAGTTCTCTCAGTTGAGGAGGCAGGGAGCTGTTTTCTTGCCTCCGTCGCCTTTCTTCGATATCTTCTGGATCAGCTGGCCCAATGTATTCAGTTGCAGCTTGCACTGTAAATGGCGTTGTCTTCGTATTTAAATCTCTCTGCATAAACATTTTCTCCGAAGAACGAAGTCCAAAGGCCCCCCTGTTGGTCTTCGGTGCAGAAGCCTTCAAAGGCAATGTAAAGCAAGTATTTTGAGGTAGATGGCAGAGCCACCGGTTGGGATGCAATATGAATGCAAAATGACGATAGTTTACGATATCCGCAGGTGCTCTGTGCGTCAGAACCGTGTGAGATAGAGAGCATTGTTGCGCAAATGGTTGGTAATGCCCGAGAGCGGCCATTTCTGGCCGATCGAATGGATTAAAAAGCTAGATAACGCGCACTAGTGTATGACTGGATTCACATACATTTTGATGGAATAACAGAAAACTGTGACTGCATGGATAGACTGATACCAAGCTTCTATCAAAAGCTGAAAGGGCAATGGATTTGTTCGACGATTCCACTTCCAACTTTGGGGAATTGTTGGCAAATGGATTTGTTTGCATAACGAGCTTTAATTTGTAAATGGTCTTGATCAACCATATTAATCAACCATTCGCAAAACCCTAATATAACCAGCAAGTAATTTTAAAAAAATTATAATACTAATGATGATCACATTTGCCCGAATTCAGGGGCATCTGAAAAGAAGACTGAATAATGAGAATTATTGCATACCGATGCTTATGACATTGTCGCGTGCGAAATCCGAAGGCGTTGATACAGAGCAAATAATTTGACGACCGACAGCTTTATTGTGCGATGGAAATATTCTCTGTACAGAAATGCTATCTGTGAACTTGAACGACTGTAAAGGATTAAACCTAAAAGCAGTTCCTCCATTGAGAGGCTCGAATCCCCTGCACACTGTGTGCAAATCTAATGATTTGGCTGCCATTATCGTCGTTGTCCGACTTCTCTCGCTGCTAAACACCCTAACCCCTACCACCTAAACCCTTGTAGCACTTCATATGCTTCGTTCTACTTCGTCTTACACTTGCGCCAATATTCCCTAGGTTATTCCGGCTATGTGGCCCTTGGTTGAGATGAACAGCCATTTTATTATCAATATAACCTGAGAAGATCTCTCATGTTAAGAGCAAGAAGATTAGCGATGATTAGATTTATTTGTTTATTATTAAATGTGACGATCTGAGAAGATCTTACTTTGTTTCTTATTGCGGATGATTTTGAAAAAAAACGAGAGATACAAGGCTACTAGGTAGTATATACTTGTAAAATATAATAATGAAAGTATTGTTTAAGGACATAGGGAGAGGAGTAAGAATATAATAATGAAAGTATTGTTTAAGGAGATAGGGAGAGGAGTAGGCATGAAATGACTAGATGACAGAAATATTTATTAAATTTACATTGGAGGAAGTGAAGGCAGCAATAAAACTTCAAAGTTTTTGACCAATAAGATTTCAATAAATGAGATTTAAGATTTAAAATTAATCATTATTTTTTAAAACTTTAGATAAAGGGGTATATATTTTATGGTCAACCATGAACTAATAGAAAGTCAAACCTAACTCAACACTATATACCATGCCTATCGGCAGGTATAATAACATTTATTGTGGGGATGATAGCATAGATGTTAACTTTACATATTTATTTCTTATTTCTTATTATTATTATTTTTATAATAATAATAATTTAATTTTAAGGTGATGAGTAAGTCAAATATCAAATTGGTGTATGAGACTTTTTTGTTTGTGGGATAAGGGACCCTTTCCTCGTAGCAATTTGACTATTAAAGTCTTCAGAGGTATACATATCTTACCCCCTTTGAATTTGAATTTATGACCTTCAAAGAGGAAAAACATGTTCTTAACCATTAATCCCACTCAAAATATACTATACTCACTTTCTCCTTTAATATTATTTCTAAGCCACCATTCACATTTCTCATCCCAATTCAATTTATTGTCTTCCACTTAAATCCCTCTCTAACCTTTCCAAACTACCATCACATAACATATGTTATGTGATGACCTTCTTTTCACTATTAGATTATTCGGGAACTTCGTAAAATTTTAATTAAATCCTTGTACAAAATTTGAACACATTTTAATCACTTGTACTCAATTAATATGGATCTTTGTATGTTTTAAAATGTTTGGGAATTTGGTGTATTGTATAGTTTGTGAAGAGGATTATAATGATTTCCATAAATAGTAATCGAAGTATTTGCGAATGGTTTCTATGAACGTAATTAAAGTATCTATGAACGGTAATTGAAGTATTTTGATTTTTCCATGTCTTTTAATTTTACTATTAAATTGGTTTATCTCTTTACACTTTATTATCTAAATTTTCTTTTATGAGTGTGGTTAGTGATGGAGTTTTGGATTTACAATTTTTTTGTTTGGGTGTTCTTTTAATTTTATTATTAATTTGGTTTATCTCTTTACATTTTATTATCTAAATTTCTTTTTATGAGTGTGGTTATTGGTGGAGTTTTGGATTTACAATTTTTTGTTTTGGTGTATTTTAATTTAAAGGTTTTAAATTTTTTGTTTGAGTGTATTTTAATTTAAAGGTTTTAAGATTAGTGACTTCTTTGTTTTTATCATAGTCTAGTGTCTTGCATGACATTTTAGAAATTTATTACTCCCTAATATAAGTTTGTATGACACTTTTGAAATTTATTCGTTACTAATACAAAGTTTTGAATCTTTTATTTTAACTTGAACAATCTCAATCATTGTATTTATTACTGACGGTGAATTGCATCTAACAATATTCAATATGTCAATGCCATATTATGCCGAGATTTGTCATTTATCTTATTTTTGTTTTCTAGAGGAGATATTCTACCATCGTTAATGGTGACACAACCATACCCTCTAGCAACGACATCATTCAAATTTGGTTCAAATCTCTCTAAATCATTTCATAAGATTGGAGAAGAAGATATTTCAATTTTGGCCTCTCATTAGACATTTAGACACTGCAACGAGTAGTTGAAACCCTCTAAATTATACAACTTACTCACTTATGTTTACTTCAAAGAAACTTGTAAAGTATTCAAGTTGTAATGCATTTATAACTTAGTAATGTGGACTTGATAAATAAAATGTGTAGTGTGTCAATTTCTAACCATCAACTACTATTGCTACAATTTTGAAATTACAAGTTATTATCACTATAATCTCCACAATGTCATAATGTGTCGATTTCAATTCACAAAATGTTATAATGTGTCGATTTCAATTCACAAAACATTTCATTCATAATAGAAACTATAATTATATTAATTTAATTGATTGCATTTAGGTGTGTGGAACCTCCACAAATGATAAACTTAAAAAATGTGAAACCCATTTCAACGTTCAAACACCATGGTGATGATGATTATTTTCATGGTGGGTAATGGAGGATATGAATATATTATTCATAAAATAGTCAAGGAGTCCATTGATTCTCGCAATGGATCAACATTAGAAGACTGTATCAAACTCGATGAGGATGGTGTCTCCCATGGATTCAATATTCACTTATTGATGAGAGATTAGTTATTGTTTGTCAAAACTTGAGTTAGGTTCTTAGAGAAATTTAATATATAGTCAAAGGTCTCAAAGTTTTGAGATAGGGTGAGTTTGCTTACACTATGAAAAATGTCATTGTTTATGTCAACACCAGAGTTTTTGGAGCTAACCTCATCAACTTTAAACTTGATTTACACATATCTATACATATACATCGATCTGATCCCGGTATTTAAACAAGTTATTAGATTAGTGATATTAGTGTATGTTTCATTACCTTGAGATATCTAATATATTATGTGCAACAATGGAAACTCTTGTCAATAAATAGATGGGATGTGGTTCTCTACTTCAAGATCTATGAAGTTCCCCTCCAAACTTTGGGCCATTAGACCTGGCACTAAGTACTTCATGTATGACTATGAGAAAAGAGGTTACTATAATTTTTTGTAAGATGTATAAGTGTTATTGACTTAAATTCCATTGTCGATTCAAATCCAACAACAAAATCATATATCTTGTTTTAATTTTGCCCTTTGGGATTATTTTGTAGCATTTGGAAAATGAGTATGTTGGAGATAGCATTCTCATGGTAAAGGTCACACTATGTGATCATTGCACAATAATTTAACTTTGTTTTACCTATAATATCATTATTGTTTCAACCTATATTTCACGTCCAGGTGCAATGAATTGTACAATATGGACCAGTCACTATGTGACCCTTGTTAAAATATGTATAGATGTTTTATATATCACATTCATCTTCCTTCCAATGTAAAGTGTCAAATTTTGATTTTTTTGGTTATATGAAAATATTTGTAGAGTTGGACCTAGTTAAGTGAAGCCTTTTTCTAATCTAGATTCAATTCCACACGAACTCAAACATACCAATGGAACTCATTGCCCATGCATTAATGACTCCACAGAAGCAAATAGTTAACCTAACAACTTTTTGTTTGGTAATGTTTGTAAGATTAATATGATAACAAAACATAACCAAGGCTATAGAAAAATGGGAAGATCAAGTTGGTCCATGTCAATTAACAACTATCAAGAAATGAGAGACACTTCCACACTAAACCTAGCAAAGGAGAAGAAGAATTTAATCAAGAACATAAATGACAAAGCAATCACATAGTACACAAAGATTTTACCCTGGAAACCCAAACCGAGAAAACTAGCATTCCTTGAGCATTTTTCTCTCTTGTTGTCTTATTCAATCTAAATAAAAGGTTACATGTCTAACCTTGGTCCACACCTAAGACACAATCAACATCATACCCTCCTACATGTGCAAGAACAACCTTGTAGCCAATATGGCTTACATCTGCATGACCAACAACCTACATCTAAAGATTTCTCTAAAGACTGGTTATCCTACGATTTATTCATTAATTGATTAGCCTTTATGGCCTTAAAACACGCCTCTTTATAGGCTTTACAACAGGAAAAACCTTAAAGGCTTGGCGTCCAAAAATGGTTACAGATCCATGCAGATCATTGGCTACAAATCTCGTAAATCTCAGGATTTTGTTACAGTCGACTCCAAGTCGTAGTACCAGTCGGCCTTCATTCGGTCTTCAGTCGGTCAGCACACACCCGCCTGTCGACCTCATGTTGGTTGACCTCTTCGACTTGTTGTCGATGCCTTTACCTTTGTATGAAGAATTTATGACGTTTTTACCCAAAACACGTATTTTAGACTAGTTTCAGGACTAGCCACAAACCCTATTTTCCACGGAGTGTAACTCCAAAACTACAACGACCCACAAGCTGAAATTTTTATCATAGCTATTTGGATACGTTTCTTCAATGGCCTCCATATTTCACGATCTGAATCACTCTAGAAAAAAGGGTATTTTGAAAATGGTGAGATAACCTGTAAATAACATACCTTAGAAAGCATCATCAAAAGAATTTATCCTCCCTTGAATTTCAACCTTCTTTACTTCACCTTCCATCTGAAATCTGCCTTAGATATCCTTTGGTTACCTCAGACACTTATAGATATTCAATATGCTCAAGTGTAATTAAAATTAGAGACCCTTGTTTCTTATTTATACTTTTATGTAACTTCCTCAAGGGGTTACCTTCGAACCATCTTAAACCACTTTCCTTATTTTAGGGCTAACCCACTTCTAACCACTTGTCCACATAGTAATTTCTCCATTACATTTATTATTTAAATAATTTCTTTTGTATCCACTTTGATTGATACTTTTATGTAGCTTCCTTAAGGGGTTGCCTTCTAACCATCTTAAACCACTTTCCTTATTTTAGGGCTAACCCACTTCTAACCACTTGTCCACTTAGTAATTTCTCCATTAACTTTATTATTTAAATAATTTCTTTTGTATCCACTTTGAATTATAGTACGCTCATCACTTCACTTTATTATTTAAATAATTTATTCTTTTCAACCACTTTGACTACTTTGACCTTTTGGGGCTTCTAGATGACTCGTGAGGGTTCTCCAACTTCACATGGCCATAATTCTCTAACCATGAGGATTTATGTGACGTTTCACATACCACCGGAAATGGCATGACATATACTATCCATCTATAATAGTGTTGCCTTCAAATATATTAAAACTCATACAATTATACATCAAACAAACTTGGGTCCATTACCCAAACCTTTGTGCTACCAAAATTCACCACCAGACTTTATTCAAGGGTTGACATCAATGACAACCAACCGAAATAATCAACAATTTTGACAGTTTATATGGCCTTGGGTCGCGGTTTCTTAGACCACAGGATAGTCCTACGGGTAGAAACCATAAGCGAAAGTGTCAACTATCTTGACTATGCTTCCCCAACAAGCAACTAGCAGTCATCATCACACATCTAGTGGAGCGTGACCTAACACTATGTTAGAAAAACAGGATCGCGGAGCAATAAAATAAAACAAATGTGGAAATAAAACATAGAAGATACACAATACAATAGAGACACAGATATACGTCGTTCACCTACTGTGGGCTACATCCACCATAGAAATTGTCAGGTCCTTCCTTTTTATTATCTAACAAAATAAATCGATACAACCTATAACACACATGTTGTAACTTCCTCTTCTTTCACTCACAATCTCCTCTCTCAGAATACAATATTCACAACAATACACAGCCGTAATACAATTTCCTCATAAGAGAGGGTTTCCTTCTAGGGAAAAAAACCCTAAAAATAACTTCTACCGTCAGATATACAACCTTATAATGATCAATCCAGATTGACTATGAATTTACAATATTTTACAAGGCAATTTCTACCAATATTTCTCTTCGGGGGTGCTGCCCCCGAATCCCCCGCTAGGGGGGGGGGGCAACAAAAATTGTCGTCACCTCCTCGGACCTCCCTGGTGAAAGTTGTGGGGGGGAAATGTTAAGCCCTAATATTGGCCAATTACCCCTTAATTGAGGCATATTATATTAATAATGTTATTTTATTTATGTCGGCCTTAGGCCATTAGTTGTAATTATACCTCCTAGTTTCCTATATATAACAAGGAGACATTTTCATTTTGAATCATCGTGTACTTAAACATTTAAGTGGTGTAAAAGGAGGTTGCCCCCCTCAAAGAGGCTTATTATCTGAAATTATCTCTTTTTCAAGGCGTTGAGTACTTTTTCTGAGGTTTTTCTATGCTATATTGATATTTTGTTCTTAACATATGGTATCAGAGCTCAAGGTCTTGAGGTTTCTCTGCTACATCTGAGACACCTTGGAATTTTCGCTATAACTTTTTTTCTACAATGTTTCAGAAGGAACGGCTTGGAGGATATTTAGTAGATAGATCAAGGTATGTTGGGTTCAAATTTCAGCTCCTAAAGCCTTACACTTTCGGAGATACAACCTGTACAAGATAGGGTTCTGGAATCATCCTGAACTGAGTCATTTTAGAATTTTCGCTATAAAAAAATTCCTGTAATGTTTCAGACCCTGAACTCCGGAGGCTATTCACAAAAATTAGTAAGGTATCTGTGGTAAAAAGTTCAGCTTCTGGGTCATCTTAAATTTGTAGATACACCCTGTGTAAGATAGAGTATCTGACTAGTCTTATTGACTAGTCTCAAGAAGGTGTTCCAGGTAAAACAATCATAACTTCTTCCTAGAGTATCCAAATTGAGTGGGACTGGTTTCATTGGATCGTGGAAAGTCAATAGTATTTCTGGTACGAGTTTCAGAATTTATATCAATTATTTTGTGCATGGCACACTATACAAGTGAGATCTTCTGGAAAGGCCAAAAATCAGCAAGTTGTGGGGAAGTTATTGTAAATTCCACTTGGCACATTCAATTTTGATCAGACCTGTGGCATTGCAGAGAAGAAATATCAAAGAACTACATAAAAGAAAGTTTCATACCCAGAAGGTCCGAAACTTGGGAGATACAACAGAAGAAATATTGTCTAGCAGAACCACCTCAAAATCAAGGTTCAAAAGTGATACTTGGCCAACATGCCACCCAAAAAGGGAACTTCTACACCAAATAAGCCTCCAAACAATCCTACTTCGACTCTTGATGAAGGTGAAGAAATGTGTAGGGACATAAATGATTTACAAAAGAAGATGGTAACAAAAGATGAACTACAAGAGATGGAAGCTAAGTTAGAGGCAAAGATGGATGGTTTAAAAGAGGAGATCATGGAAGTATTGAAAAATTTCGTAACAGAGAAGACACCTGAAAGTGAAAATGCATCCCATGAAATTCATGA